>JAVJIF010014498.1:0-78824 GCA_038442645.1 Agave tequilana | reverse complement strand
GGTAACTATCTCTATCCTCCATCTTAAGTTTATTTATGCTTTGATTGGTTAACTATTAGCATATCATAGTTTACATGTTTGTTTATATGTTTAAATTCAAATTTGTGAAAATTTGTGATATATTTGTATAGCTTTTGAGATACACCTTTGATTTTGTGTCAAACTTGATTCATAACTTTTGTGTACTCAATTATATTTTAGTTATATGTGCATATCCTAGTTTTTGATGATTCTAGCATTTATACATTTACTCTTTTTAAAATGCACTTGTTTTTAAATTGATATAGTATTTAATCAAATTCAAACTATTCTTTATAGCAGTATTCAATCATTTTCAAATAGCTATTTTCTTTGAAAATACCTACCCATTGTAGGCGGTTGGTGGGGTGATAATGATTGTATGATTTATTTGATTATTTTTTTGCATATGCATGTAGGATGGAGATAGAAATGGGTTATACACATGATTTATATGATTTTTAATTTTTGTATACTCATTCACATTTATCTATATATGTATGCATCAAATTTCAAGTGGTATTAAGTTTCAATTGGTAATATACATTTATATGTATTATTGCAATGACTTTATTACCTTTATTATTGATTTATATAACTTGTTTAGGTCACTTTAGACTTAGCGTGTATACGTGGGGTATTTTCTTATCGTATATATGTCATTGACTCTCGTCGCTTCTCCGCTCTAGCGTATTTCAGAAAGCGAGGCGTGAAGGAATTTTTTAGTATCATGCTTGATTTAAAATTATTCATACATACTTTTGTGCATGTTCTTTAGTACAAATTAATCTCTTACTAAGCTTATTTCATTTCAATTGGTATCATTTTTTTAAACTTATACAATTATTTTGTTAGTGTTTTAAAAGGTGGATAATATTTTTAAATTGATTTTTTTTATTTTACTCCCTTCTATAAATAGGGAGAGAAATTTAAATTGTTTTGATTTCAATATTCAATTTATATTTATATCTTCAAATTATTTTGTTAGATATACATGTACATTAAAATCATTTTGATTTCAATTGGCATTTCAATTGATATCATTTAAATTTCAATTAGTTTTAAATTTATATTGGTAACTTTTACATGTTTTTAAATTGGTGCAAAATTTATCTAAGATTTCAATGGTGTTCTCGAAATTATTTTGATATATATATTGTCTATATGCAAGAGAAACTTAACATCTCCTTTTTATATAGATTAAGAGCTTGACTCTCTTCTTTACATCATACACGTGTGTATGGGAAGCTTAATATTTTTATCTATACATTGTATATTATGCCTACGTAATTTAGAATTTAATCATCCCTTCTCCAGATAATGTATGCATGCAGTGGAGTTAACTTAATGTCTCTTTTCGTTATGAATTTATATCGCATATAAACATATTTATTTTTTTTACCCTTTTTGATGAAGTGACAAAAAAAGGGAGAGAAATTGAGTGTTTATATATGCATGTTTTATGTATATATGTTTAATTGATGTTTAGAGTTGATTGTTTTTAGAGCTTTTATTGAATATCTTATTATTTATTAGCTATGCATGAGTTAAGAGGGAGATTTACAATGCTTTTCTCAAATCCATGCATATATAACTCTATGAGTTTTGTCATCATCAAAAAGGAAAAAAATTGTTAACCTGAAAGCTCATCACTCTAGTTTTGATGATGATTAACTCATGTACTTATAATACTAATGATCTTGTATTATTTTAAGTTACTGTTTAATCAAGATCTTAGTTTGGTATTTAGCTTCTTCAAAAGACTCAAAGTTAAAATTTTTAAGTTAACACATGTTGATTCAAGTGCTCAAGTGCAAAAACATCATATGTTCAAGGAGTCTAAGTCAACAAGAATCACGTTTGATCGAGTAAAGATGAAGAAGATCATATCAAGAAGAAAACTCTAATGTATAAGGATGTTTAAATTTTTTATAAGCATTAGATTTAGATTTGATTGCTCAAGTTTACACCCCCCCCCCCCATAGTTTGACATTGGTATCTAATAATCAAAAGTTTTGTTTTTGTTTTAACTAGTTTATGTTTATAGTTTATTGTTTTAGAAAATCAAGTTTTATTCTAGAAATTACTTTTGACATCTTAAAAATAAGTTCATATGTTTGTAATATGTGTTGATTTTTTATCACATATATTTATGCTCATATAGATTTATAGGAACTTATTTTTATAGAATTTATATAATTTTTAAAAATAAAAGATATAGAGTTTTTGGGATGAGGTCGGTCGGCCGCCCACAGAACAGGTTGCTCTGCCGGTCGATCGCCCGGTCGAAATGTGCACAGAGCAGTTTTCTCTGGGCCGGGTCGACCGCTCATTCGACAAAGTGCCGCTACCCAATCTGGCAGCACCTGGCTGATCGATCGCCAGCTCTAAGCTCAGATTGAGCTCAGAGTGGTGCTCTAACCGGTCGACTGACCGCAACGGCTAGTTAAAAGTAGTCATTGTCGGTCAACCGCGAGTGTGCCAGATTTAGATATTTGCCTTTAACGGCTAGTTTTTTATTTTATTTGTATTTATTTTTTTTCAAACGAGTAGTATTAACTTTATTTGAGTTTAAACATGTTTTTAATTACTGTTGATTATTATTAATCTAACTGATGTGGTACTTAGTTGTGCCTTATACCACAACAATTTTCAAACATATCAAACATAATTATCGTTTGTTGTAACTGTCTAATAATGTAGTATATATGTTTTATAAGGGTCTCGTGCAAGCCCAGAACCATAGTCTAACATCCCTAGCGCTGAATCAGAATGGACTGCAAGGCCCTGATAACTGGTAATTGAGATTTACAACCCTCTAAGAAATAACTAACGCGGAGCTGCAATCCGAGTAAAAGCCAATACCTGAATAGCTGAATAACTAGGCAGCCAATACTATCTTGGTTTCCCATGGTGGAATTCAACTTTAGTTAACCTTACTTAGTCCTTCCAAAATATACGACATGTATTATCAGGCAATTATCCTTTTTTTCTCGAGTTGTAGTGTCTTTTATTAATGTGTCATTATGCGAATCATTGTTAAAGCAGATATATGGGTAAGAGAAATTTACATTTAGATAAAAAATAACCCTCATAAGTATATCAAGGGGAATGATTGAAGGTGAACCGTACACAAAAATATGAGTGTTTAGAAATTCAGAGTTTAAATGTGTGTGCTTTGGCTTCTCGATGCTATCGTGATATCATAGAGGCTATATGGGTCGAATCCACAGGGATGGGAGGCGATAAAAATTTTATCAGTGTATCACAAGTGTGTTAACGAGTTCTTTTTTGTTTCAAAATAATCAAAAGAAAAAGAAAATAAAATAAAAACTAGAAGAAAGAGAAGAAGATGAAAACAAAGATAAAAACATAGTGTTGTGAGTTGGAAATAGTTTTTAAAACTAAAAACAAAAGAGAAGAAAGATCATGGCCAACATCCTTCTAATTGCACTCACTAAACCATGCTAATCTCTTGGAGTAATAGTTGCCTCACATTGAATCCTTGGCAAATCACAAGGCTTGGCTTCAAGAGCTTTTCAAAGCATGACCCATAAGATTGTTCATCACATCCAAACTTGATTAACAAGGTGCAAATTATAATTAATTAAACAAAACTATAAGTGAGTAAGCATGAAGTAAAGTAATCTTTGCAAATTAGCTTGTTACCAAGTTTGGAGTTAGAACCCATCATCTGAGCCATCAATGACTTTTGCAAGAACAAGGCCTTGAGTTGGTACTATTAGATTCATGTGGATTATCAATCATGGGTTAGATGATTAGTAGATTAGTAATTAGTTAGTTATAAAGAAAATCTAGCTAAGCATTTAGGAAGAAATTAAAGAAGAAATGATAGAAAGAAAGGAGGAAACTTTTCATAGATTGTCACACTCTATCATAAATAACTCTCTCTTTTTCTCATGAATCTATCTCTGATCTAATCCTAAATCTATAAAGAAAAGAAAACACAAAGAAAAGAAAAAGAAAGAGAAAAAGAAAGAAAATTTGACACTACACTAAAGAGAAGAAAATCCTAGAATTTGGTCTCCTCCGCATTCTGCCCTCCTGAAGGGGTATTTATAGGCAAAATGGACGTATAGAAGATGAGACAATGCCATTGTCGAAAATCGAGAGCTCTCCCCTGGCTTTGCCGCGGAAATGCAGCATAAGCTGTGTTTTCACGGCAAGACCAGGGAGAGAGCCCCTGATCTTTTGACCATATGTTCGTCTCGCTTCGAGATGTTTCTATATATACTCTATTTTGTGTATGTTGAATCTATATTTCTCCAGTAGTTCGGGAGCCAGTGTGTTCTTCTAGAAACTCCTTGCCCTGGTCTCCAAGAAATCTTGATTAATTACCCAAAAATGGTTTTAATTAGGCTCTTATTCTTACTTTTCCTAACCCTTTGCAATCTGCATATAAGAGACTGAAAACGGGTTAATAGCAGTGTTTTACTCAAAAATCGGGTAGGAAAATGTGATATTAAAGTGCAAAATTTCTATCTTTTACTCATCTTAAGCAGAATAAGAAAAAACAAAAAAAACTAATAGTGTTATTACACCACTTTCGTAGGTGACACGACTGCGCTGAGCATTTACAACAAGCCTTTAAATCTATAGTTTTTCTTAGAGGAGGAGTTATAGTCTTCTGAGGGTTTTCAATGGATTATACCTACAAAATTCATAAAGAAAGAAAGAAAATAAATGTTAGTATTTTTGAAAACATATTTTAAAAGAAAGAAAAAATTTCGAAATATTTTTACAAAATTTAAGCAATTTAAGGTCATAAGTTACCTAGAATTATTTGTCCTTAAACTTAGTCTAGATGCAAGATCTTGTTATAAATTCAAGATAATAATTTAAAATTGAATTGATTATTTAATCTCCCATAAAACTCTTAGATAATATGTACTTTGTGATAGTGTAGATTTTTGTGATTTAACTCTAACCATCAAGCCGTTTATTTATATATTTTTATTCTTTTAGTTTTCTAAAGCTTTATAATTTACTCGGGTAGTGAGCTTTTAGTCGGTGACTCTCAAATTAGACGATTTTAGAGCACCAGATTAGAAAACATCCCTCGGGCTCAAGGATTTAAGTAAACAAGACCACAAAACTAAATAGCTTTATTTATTTTGACCACTGTTAGACGTGAATAATTATGCTTCCTGAGGCATAATTATCCAGCTTAATAAGTGATTTATATATACACACACACATTATTTTTATGACATTTTAAGTCTTTTTTTTAATTTCAAAAATGTGTAAGTATTTAAGTGCATATTTTCTAAGGCAAAAAATTAAGATCAGATTATTTTTCCAATCTATCTTTTATAACATAAAATTTAAACAAAATTCATTATTTTGTCTGGATTTAAGAAGTCATAATTATGGTTTTCTTAATTCCTAAAATCAACTTAATTTTCTTAAAAATAGATCAAAACCTTTTCTTTCGTTTCAAAAATTTTTAAAGAAAAGAAAAATCCTGTACAAAAAAGAAAATTCTTAAAATATCCTAAAAATAAGTAAAAAGGAAGAAAATCTAAAAAATCTACGTTAGTAAATCCTCCTCCACGCTTATTTTATGCATTATCCTCAATGTATCGTGAATATATATATATATATATATATATATATATATATATATATGCATGAAAATAGAGAGGAAAAGAAAATTTACCTTAGGGTGGTGGTTCCAGTGGAGGTCTTATTGGTGCACGAAATGCGACCCAGTTCAGTGAATTTGGAGTTCGCGGAAACTCACCATTGACCTCTCTCCTAATATAACTCAGTAGTTGTTTGTAAACGTGTAAGATTTATTTAAAAAATTATTCCCTTCCAATTTTCAATTTTGAAAAATCATCTCTGAGTCATTTTGTTTTACACCTTTGTCCGGCAATTGAATGTGATAATGAAAGATAAAAAATTGGGTTAAAAGCAAAAATATGAGGTTTACATACTTGTTCCATTAACGGAATATGATTTTGAAAGATTGGTGATTTAATTTCATGATGTATTGGTACATGATTCAATACTGACTCGAGAATGTGATACAAATCAAGTAAAAATACCGAAGTTAATATTAAGTAAAAAATTGTTAGGATTTTTTCTTATTTTTTAAGAGGAGATAATGGTCCAAGAAAATCCAATTGAGTTGGAGAAGACGATGTCTTGAAGAAGAAGAAGCAAATCAAGGTGAAGCAGTTTTCTTTTCAGGCGATTGCAAGTTTTTTTTAAGAGTGTGAATAAGATTTAATTCCTATTCAATGAAGATTTATTTTTAAAGATTAAAATGTCTAGGATCCTTCTAGATCAAGGAGATCAACTCCTAATAAGATAGATCAAGATTTTTCAAGCATCCAATGGCCAAGATCATCTCATAGTTCAAATAGGAGTTGTATTGTAAAATCCTATAAATAAAGATTGTAACCCAACATTGTAAAGTGGAGCAGAAAAAGAGAAGAATATTTTGGTGAATAACAATGTAAGCCCTAAAAGGTCAAGAAAGAGAGAAGCAAAATGAAAGTGCATAGAGAGAAGATATACTCTTGTAATCTAAGCATAGATTCAAGGGGAAGGTGAATACTCTTGCGTCATTAATAGGAAGGTTAGATCTCTTTGTATCAAGTTTATGTTGGCCCAAAGGCCCATCACTCTAGTTTTGATGATGACAAACTCATGTAGTTATTATACTAATGATCTTGTGTTTAATAAGTTTCAGTTATTTAATTAAGATCTTAGTCCGTGCTTAACTTCAATAAAAGATTCGAAGTCAAGTTTTGAAGCTAGCACGTGTTGATTCAAGAGCTCGCGCTTCAAGATCGTATCAATTATTCAAAGAGGAGTCAAGCTCATGGATCAAGTCGTCTTGAAGATGAAGTCGATAAGGTTTGTTTTAGTTTAGACCTTGTGTAAGGATAGTTTTTTGATATACTTAAGTATACACACACACAAGTTCAAAAGTTTTTAGTTTCAGTTTAACCGTTTTTAGTTTCAAAAGATTATATCATTTGGATTGCACAAAACACATATAATCAAGTTTCAGGTTTTGTGTTTTGGTGTTTTGGTTTTGAGTTTCCAATTTACATGATATTGGTTTCATAAATAGAGTTCATCAAAACAAGTTTACATGTTTATATATATATTGAATTTCATCCATATACATTGATGGTTCACATTGTTTAGAAAAACTTATTTGGATGTATCTAGTTCATGATTTTAAGTTTTGTTTTTATCAAAACTTATATTGAGATTTAATATGAAAAACATAAATATATCTTTAATATGTGTATTGAATTCTATCCATACACACTATGCTTTAAATATGTTTCTATTATTTTTGTATTTATATAAGTTTTGTAGAAAACGAATTTTCATTTCAAAATTTTAAGTTTTAGAAAATACGTTTATTGTTTAAAGCTAATTTTTTCATGTCTCAAAAATAGTTCAAATTGTTTATATTATGTGTTGATTTTTTATCACACATATTTGTACTTCAAATATATACATGAACTTATTTTTGTGGAATTTATGAAGTTTTATGGGATTTTATAGGTATTTAAAAGCCAAAATTTCCTAACCTATAACCCAGTTCGGGGCTGACTGCGGTCGACAAACTGATCGACGAACCAGTAGCTCGGTCGACCGGATGGTCGACTGATGTGCACAGAACGTGCACAAGTCCTTGGCCTTGGACCAGTCGACCATGCGGTAGACCAATCCAGAGAACTTGCTCTCTGGATATCGCCTCGGTCGACCAAACGGTCGACCGACCAGAGAGGCTGCTCACTGGTTTTGGCCTCAGTCAACCGAGTGGTCAAACGACAGTGAGAAATTTCTTACTGTGCCTTGGGGTGGTCGACCGGACGGTTGACTGACAACCCCAATGGTCAGAAATTTGATCGTTGGGCGGTCGACCGATAGGCGATAGGCAATTCTGGGCCTGTTTTGAACCCCAATGGCTATATTTTAGAAACCTTATAAATATGGGTTCTTTTGGCCAGATTTTAACAAGATTTCTAGGAGAAAATTTTCCCATTTTCCAAGTATTTTTCAGCAAGTTTTAAAAAAAAACGTTTTTGAGCTTCAAAATCAAAACTTTATTTTATTTTAAAGTTTTTGAAAATCAAAAGAAAACAAGTTTTGGGATTCTAGTTTCTTGTCCAAAATTTATATATCATTCCTAGAGTATTCCCAAGAGTTTTCTTTGTGTTTTCTTTTCTAAAAGCTTTATGCACTAACATACTTGAGCTTTTCATTGCTTATCTATCTTCTAGGATCTTGTATTATGAGAGGTTATTATTTGAATCTCTTTAGATCACTAAGTATTGCTTGCGATCTTTGTGATCACCAAGTTGTAAGCTTTTCTTTGCTTTGTGCATAGGCTTTGCACCTTCCTCTTGTGTAAAGGAGTGAGAGTTGGTGTTGCGTACTCTGAGTTTGTATTGTTGTAATTCCTCGGTGGAGGCCCCTTTATGAGAGGTCCTGTGTAGACATAGTGAAAATTCTTCTGTGTGAAGGCAGGGACGTAGCGCAGTGGCTCGAACCTTGAAACATATCCCGATGTTTGCGTTTGGATCTTTCTCTCTAACTCTCATCTCTCTTATATCTTTTGTTGTTATTAATATTACTTATTCATATATATGCTTGATATTATTTATGTGCCCAGACTAGCGTTCAACCAAGAGAGCTATTGAAGCTCCTCAACTCATAGTTTAAAGGAATCACAAGGAGTAGTTTCAGAGCCCTCCACGGGGAATTCAGACTCACTCTTAATTATACTTTGTGTATTTGCAATTAGTGATTTAATTTTGTATTATTTGTCCTAGATTAGAACTACACCTATTCACCCCCCTCTAGGTGTTCTTTCAGTTTATTAATAAAACTTTCTCAAATTCTCTCCTCGTAGATGTAGGCCAAGTTTGGGCCAAACCATATTAAATTGTGTGTTCTTCTTCTTATATCTTTTAATATTCATCTTGTGTGCTCGAGATAATCGATCTCATGGCGTGCTTGAGATCATTGGGGGATCTCATATCTCTCAACTATTGGTATCATAATAAGTATGGTATTCTAAGTTATGCACGCAATAATTGATATCAGAGTATATCAATTTCGTCACAACAAATGGTATCAGAGCTTGAGTGCTCTAGATGAAGAAGGAGATGTTAAGTTGATGAAGTTCAGCAGAGGCATCAAGATGAAGAAGACAATGTTCAGATTTATTCTAAGGTAAAGATTGATGACTTTTGCAGTACATTGATTAAGGTGAAGTTGTCAAGGCTCAATGATGTTCAAATCTGAACACGGCAGACATGGAGGTGATGATCGGATCATCGTCAATGGCGGATGATAAGACGAGCTCAATGAGCTCACAGAGGTATCACACACGGCATCCCATGGAGTCTCACTGTGGCAACAAGTCAAAGGAAAAACAACATAGGGTGATAAAGACGAACAATGGATGAGATTGATCGAAAGACAAATCATGCGATCATAGTTGGATTCAGATAATCAAGATATCATACCCTATGTTTTTCAATGTTCGAGATGCAATGGTAGGTGCAGATCAGGAGATTCCAAATGCAGGTCTGTACAAATTGATTAGAGAAATCGATGGAGATCACAGTCAAAATTACGACGGACTAGTCGTGACACGGTGAGATTATTGCAGGCATTTGTGGATCTATCAGGTTTGAATATCATCAATAGAAGGATAATAAATCTAGCGAACATTAATACAATGGTCGATGGCAACCCTTATTTATGGAAGATAGACTATGGCAGTGTGACGGAAAGGCCGGTAAGACTATAATAGTTATGTGAAGACGGTATGTCTCAAGATTAAAACATCGATGGAAGGCGGACCATCACCAAGTGATCGGTGGTCGACCATGGCACGACAAGTCTTGACAGAATTAGAGGCAGATTGCCTTAAGAACGGTAGGGGCCCCATGACTGGGAGGGCGTCACAAAGTGAAATTGGCTGATGGCGATAGTGATGAAATGCAAGTTAAGGGAATAAATTAAGAGAGAATTTCAATGAAAAGCTTAAAGGGAGCTCACTTTGAGGTGGAATTTCAAGGAAAAATGTAACGAGTCTATGAATTGCAGGACGATTACAAAAAAGGGTGCATTCAGGCGAGGTTCGAGATGACCCAAGACACGGAGGTGAATTCGCCAAAGGCCCCAGGGAGAGGGACATAGTTAAAGGCTTCACGATATGGTTACAACCAAGGAAAGAATTAAGGTAGTAATCTAAAATCTCAAGTTGTTTTGCTAAAGGTTTGAAAAGTAAGTCAAAGTGAAGACTACTAGGATTTTGCCTTATTTTTCAGGAGGAGATGATGGTCTAAGAAAATTCAATTAGTTGGAGAAGACGATGACTTGAAGAAGAAGAAGCAAATCAAGGTGTAACGGTTTCCTTTTCAGGCGATTGCGAGTTTCCTTTTCAGGAGAAGTATGAATATGATTCAATTCCTATTCAATGAAGATTGTTTCTAAAGATTAAAAGGTTTAGAATTCTTCTATATCAAAGAGACCAACTCCTAATAGGATTGCTCAAGATCTTTAAGCATCCAATGACCAAGATCATCTTATAGTCCAAATAACAGTTGTTTATAAAATCCTATAAATAAAGGTTGTAACGCAGCATTGTAAAGTGGATCAGAGAAGCAGAAGAAAGTTATGGTAAACAATAATGTAAGGGCCTAAAAATCTAAGAAAGAGAGGAGCAAGGTGAATGTGCATAGAAAGAAGATATACTCTTGTAATCTAGGCATAGATTCAAAGGGAAGGTGAATACTCTTGTGTCATCAAGAGGAAGATTAGATCTCTTTGTATCAGGTTTATTAATAAAGCTCTCTCAAGTTTGATTGTAGAAATAGTGGGAGCAATTACCGTATAGCTTAGGGCTAATGGGTCATGTCCATGAGGAGGAATGCAATGAAAGCATTTTGATGTTTTGTTTTAAAAAACAAAGATTGGTGTAGTCATTTTTTTTGAAAATAAAATGGAGAGTAGAAAAGTGGTTTAAAGAAAACTTGAAAACTGGGAGAAGACTTTGGAGAAGATGATTTTTAAAATGCTTTGAGGGATTGCGTTTGTTTGTTTTTAATAAAGAAGAATCCAGGCTCACTATTCTATTGTTTAACCATGTGTCATTCTTTTGAAAGTTTAAAATGCCTCATTGAGATCATAAGCGAAGATTTAAGTCATGTAAAAAGAGATCAAGTAAAACATATAAGATGGTTTTTAGAAAGTGAACTTAAGATTTGAAATCGTTTTTTAAGTTGAATATTAAACCATCAAAGCATTAAGCAAGCAAGGAATAAAAATAAGTTTTTTTTTTAGATCTATTTAAGAGTTAGTTCAAATTATTTTCCATTCTCATGTGCCTTCAAGAACACTTGCCAATATACAAGGCTTAATTTAGCATTCATATGATTCATTGGGTTTTTTAATAGAGATCGATCAAGAAGAAAAATAGTGAGCCCAGAAAATCGATTTAGCTACTAATGAAGATTAAATAGTAAACAATGATGAATTGAAAGTATAAACATACTAGTAAAGTTGAGTAGGGATAAGCAATGGTGATTCTCCTATGATTGTCACTTCAATGGTCAATTACACACTCTTTTCCTCTCTCTCACTTATTGCTGGACTTAACTACAAAAATAAAAAAGAGATTCAACTTCTGATAAACTATCTAACAATAATCCTGAATCCTAAAAATAAAATAAGAAACTTAAACTAGTTTTCAATCCCTCTCACTGCAAATTTTCTGATATTTATAGAGAAAAACAAGAGGGGGAAAGTGTGAGCAGATAGGGGGAGCAAACGCTCCCCCTATCTCAACAGAAGAGCCACGAATTTGCGGCTTTGGCCACGGATCCGCGGCCTGGATGTGGCCAACTAGGGGAGATGAATAAAGATTTTATGTTTTCCCCTTTTATCCAATAGGATTTCTCGTTTGATCTTCTGATTTTGACGATTCTTCTTTTGATCTTCGGTTAACCAACTGGATCTATAAAAATCTGACTTTAACCAATTTTATTTACTGCTATCTTCCCTGATATCTTCTTATTTTCAGCTGAAATTTGCCCCAATCCTTGATTCTGAATTTTAGTAGGCTTTTGGGCTTTGTTTTCTCTTCTTTCTCCCTTGGTAAAGGCCTGTATATTATTGAATAAAAATAAGACTGAATAACATAGTTTATTTGTTAATAAATATAAGAATATCATAATATATATGCAATATCAGTGACCGATCACACCCCCACATTTATCTTTTGCTCGCCCTCGAGCAAAACATCAAAACTAATCTTAAGAAATTATTGGACCACTTTCATAGGTCACTCGATTGTACTGAGCATATGCTACAAGTCGTTAAACCTCTAGTTTACTCCTAGAGAACGAGTTTTGTCTCATAAGGGTTTTAATGGATTACACCCACAAAATCCATAAAGAAAGAAAAAAGTGTTAGTATTTTTGAAAAGCATTTTGAGAAGAAAGAAAATATTTGAAATATTATTGTAAGAGTTCAAGTAATCTATAAGTTATAGGAAAATCAAACTTTTCATTTCTAAACTTAGTCTCTATTCAAAAACTTATTCAAAGTAAAGAGTTAAATTGTATTTGTCATCTAGTCTATTACTTTACCCTACGTCATATGCACCTTCGTGACCGTGAAATTTTTACTAAGAGTTCTTTAACTCCAACTCTTATGTCTTATTTATTTATTTATTTTTGGTGGTGGTTGTTCCTTAATGCTATTAGGCTTTCTAATCTGCCATATAACGAGCCTTTAGTCGGTGATACCCAAATCGGACGATCTTAAGGTACCGGGTGAAAAAACACCCCAATTACTTAAGAACTCAAGCAAATAAGGTCACAAACTAAGGATTTTATTTATAAGATGTACCACTTTTAGGCGTGAATACTTAAGCTTTATGAGGCACAAATACTCAGCTTAATCGAAGGATTTTTTTTGATATATATATATATATATATATTCTAAACTTATCTAATCAACTTTTGCATAAATAATAAGGCTTGCTTAGGCCAAAGCACCTAGCTAATCAATAATAAGATTTGTTTATTTTTCATATATATATACATATATATATTTTTCTTTTTTATTTTTATAAGGCATAAGAATCTTTGTTTTTGAACCCTGAGTGTGTAAGTGTATAAAGTGTGCATATTTCATCAAGGTAAAGGTCAAGACTAAATTAATTTTTTGAATTTTCTTCCTAACCCTATTAATCAAACAAATAATCTTATTTTGACCAAGTAAAAGAAATCCTAAGTATGATTCTCCTATTCCTTAAAATTGACTTAATTTCTTATAAAAAAATATGTCAAAATATTGTTCTTTTTCCAAAAAATTTTTTATCTTTTTTTAGTTATATTAGTCATGTTTTTTTAGTTATATTAGTCATGTTAGAGCCCTCCCCCATACTTATCTCATGCATTGTCCTCATTATATGGCTGTAATACATGAATGCATGACATAAAGTTAAAAGGAGGTGCATAAAAAAAATATATACAAAAATATGTAAAACATTATGTTTCTCCCGCACCTAGATCTTTTTAGGTCTCATCCCTCTAGCTCGCTTTCCATTATTCCAATGGGTTTTCTTTATAGGGCACAGTGGGGAGGCCAATCTTTTTGTCATTTTAGCTCTCTTCCTCCCCAGTCTTACCTTCCTTAAGCTTTTCTTCTCATATGTCGACAACTATTGTTCAAAAATTAATCACCATCACACCTTTCAGTTGGAACTACCTCACTATAAATGCCTAAGAATTCTAACTCAATTTCATATATCTTCTCAAAATTTAGATCAACATTTTTCCCTGTAGGTGTGTAATTAACCAAAATATCCTTAATCGATTCATCCAAGCGCATGAGTTCTTCTTTAAAGAGGTTTTCAAAAGTTAGATCAATCAGAGGTTCTTAAATTATATTCCCATGCGATATATCATTGATTGGCTCATCGAAAGTGAAGACACTCAAATCAAATTTTCCTTTTTAAAAGGGCTCTAATAATAGGATATCTAACATATGTCTTCTCATTAATATAATCACACTCATCCTTAAATAATTCATTAAGAAATAGAGACTCATTTTCTATACCTTCTCTTTCTTCTTTACAATTATTCTCAATGAAGTTTACCTCAAATGTTTGGTCTCTTACCTTATGAGGTTATTTTTCTAGATTGAAGATTGACCTCTTTAGTCATGTCTCAAAAGGTCAACCTCATGGCTCTGTTCCTACAGTTGATGATCGCATTTACAGTTACAAGGATCGGACACCTATAATAGCGGGAGTTTGAGACCTAAGATTAGATACAGGTTGTGTCTCAAGAACTATGAAATCAACGGGTTAGATAAACTCTCTAACTCAGATAAGGACATCATTAATTTCTCCTTTGGGAACTTTCATTGACCGATCAGCCAGTTGGATGGTGACAGACTAAGCTCACCCAGCCCGAGTTGTTGATAAATTAAGAAGGGGAGCAAGTTGATATTTGCTCCCAATTCAAGTAGTGCATGACTAATTTCAGCTTGTCCTATTGTGCAAACAATGGTAGGACATTCGAGGTCCTTATACTTGACAGGGATCAGACCAGATAGTAGTTCACTAATGTTAGTATTTAAGAAGACCTTTTTGGATACGTTAGTCTTTCTCTTCTTGGTGCACCTGTCCTTAAGAAATTTAGCATATGACGAAACTTATTGAATTGCATCAAGAAGAGGCACATTTATCTTAACTTGATTGAAAATCTTAATTATCTTATCCATGTGTTGATTTTGCTTATTGTTTTTCAGTATATTAGAAAATGGTACTATAGGCTTATGCACCTGATTGGTTGACTTATCCTTTTCAGATTCATCATATTTGAAAGAATTGAGACTAGATGAGGTGGATGCTTGTGTGTGGTTGTGCTGAGTGGGACTGGTTGGCGTTAACACTTGATTATCAACTTTCTTTTCTAACCTTAATGTATGAACAACATTATATTGATTCAATGGTTAATCCTCAGCCAAATGGGCTTGGTGAGAATTTCTAGGATTCGTTACTGGCTGACTGGGTAAGGTACTCTTTAGTCTCTCATTCTGTGAATTGGCTAATTAGCTCATATGAACCTCTAGCCTCGTTATGGCTTGTGTATGGCTGTTCTATAATGTTTGAATGAGAGACTCTTAGTTCTTCATATACCTTTTGATGTTCTTCTCAAAATCAGTCATTCTTTTCTCAAATGGAGGATTTTGGAAGGAAGATTGTGAAGCTTGGTTGGTGAAATTTTGTTAAGAATTGGGAAAATTGGGTTAATGGTTGGAAGAATTGTGATGGTAATTTGGAAAGTTGGGTTGATGATTGGAAGAATTATGATTATGATTGAAATATTGAAAGTGGTTTGAATGGTTTGACCATGTGTATCATTGCTGTTTTGACTCCATGAGAGATTCGGGTGATTTCTCCAGTCAGGATTGTGCGTTGGTGCGTAAGGATTATTATTGGGCCTTGAACAGGTCGCATTCATCGGTTTAGAAAATTATTGTTGAGTTTGAAACACTGGACACTCCTCAAACACATGATTTATGGCTTGACAGTAAGTACAACCCAGAGTTGAAAATTAATTTGGGCTGACTTGGTTGACTAGAATTAGTTCTTTAGTTTCTAAAACTTTCAGTCTTCTCGCTTGGTTTGCTATTCTAGCCTCTGTAATTATGAATGATTCAATTGAATGCAGACCTCCTTTTGAAGAGTTGGAGTTTGAATTCCTAAAGTTTTCATTAGTCGGTTCCTATTGGATGGTCTTTTCAGCTAGATTCTCATATAAATCTCATCTTTTATTTTCATCCTTTTGCAAGAATTCCCCTTGACGCATGGTTTCTAAGAGAATCTTGATTTAGTGGTCTAAATAGTCATAGAGAATTTGTCATTGTCGCCATTTCTCTATTCTATAATGAGAAAATTGGACAAGGAGGTCTTTGAAGCGCTTAAAGTACCTCGAAAATAGTTTACTTGGTTCTTACTTGAACTGCCTGATGTTTTTCTTAATGAGAGCAGTATTGTGGATTGGATAAAATTTCTTCAAAAAGACCTTAATGAAACCATCCCACGATGTGATAGAACCGGCCGTTAAGCTATAAAGTCATTTCTTGATTAAGTCCTTAAGAGCACATGGGACAAATCTTAACCTAATAGTATTATCTACAAGGTGTGAGATTTTCATCATTAGGCATACTTCCTCAAATTCTCTTATGAAGAAATATACATCTTCGGACACTAAGCCATGAAACTTAGGGAGTGTGTTAATGAACTGAGGCTTGAGCTCAGAGTTGTGTTCACCAACCAATAAAAATTGGATGCAAGGTGGAAGTGAGGTTCTCATGGGGTAGAGCCTATCCTGCAAGGATGTGGGTTGAGCCAAAACTTGATCTGGTTTTGGTTCAAACTTGGGTGTTGATGTGTTTCTAATTAACCTAGATGAATTTGAATCTCTTGACCACATTTATATACACAAACATTACCACAAAAAGGTTTACCAATAGTCAGTGAGAAAAAACAATCAAGTCTAGTCTAAGGTAAACCTTGGACCTAGACAACTCCTAACTGTTTGATTGTCCACAGGAGGTATACTGCAGGCTCTGACCACAAGCTAATCAGTCAGGTCAGGGCAAGATTGGTGGGAGCTATCTGCGCAAAAGCGACGAGCCTAATTAAGCCAAACCACCAGCCTTTGTGGTTTTGCTCCTCGATCCCTGTCTTTTGACACCAATTTGGTAAGAGTCAAATTCTAACACCTTTCCCCTTAGGATAATCTCCTAATAAGTTTGAGATGTCCCTAAAGCCAACGTCTATTAAATTTTAAGTTAGGCTTAGGTAGTAAGTGCTTGGAAATGGTTTGTGGGCTAAGAAAGGGTAATAACTACCCCACCTTATCTTGTATTGGGTTTTGCCCTTAAGATTGATTGCGCAAGTGTGCAAGTATAAAAAACATAATAATCAAAAAGCAAATAAATCACCCAAGAATATTTCTATGCTAGATGCTATGCAAACGTACCATGTCTCGAACTCTCTTTAACAGTAATTAAAAGGAAACGTAATTAGATAAATACCTACAATGCAAGTCTAAACGTTTTTTAAGCAATTAACAATCAATCAGACTACTGTTGGAGTAAAAATAGGGTTATGAGTATCAAAAATAGCAGAAATAACACTTGCAGAAACTGTCTTTTTGCGAAGCAATATGTCCAAAAAAAGAGTTTTTAGCAGTCCAAAAAGAAAGCTTTTGCGTGGCAATCTCTTGAATTCTGTTTCCTACTTTCTAGAGTAGGGGTACAAAATAGCAAGTCTTCTTCTGCAATACTTGAACACTAAATTTGATTTTTTAATCCTGAAATAGAACACCAAAATTGTTAAAAAATAATTACATTGTTCCCTCCCCGACAACGACGTCAAAAATTGATTGTAGAAAAATTGGGAGAAATTATTGTGTAGCTTAGAGCTAACGGGTCGTGTTAATAAGGAGGAATGCGATGAAAGCGTTTTGATATTTTGTTTTAAAAAATAAAGATTGGTGTTGGTATTTTTTTAAGTTGAAAATAAAATGGAGAGTAGAGAAGTGGTTTAAAGAAAACTTGAAAACTTAGAGAAGACTTTGAAGAAGATGATCTTTAAAATGCTTTGAGAGTGATTGTGTTTGTTTATTTTTAATAAAAAAGAATCTGGGCTCACTATTCTATTGTCAAATTTCTTAAGGACACGTGCACCAAGAAAAGAAAGTCTAATGTGCCCTAACATTAATGAGCTATTGTCCAATCAAATCCCTGTCATGTACAAGGATCCCGATTGCTCTATCATTTCTTTCACAATAGGTCAAAATATAATTAATCGTGCACTTTTTGATAAGGGAGCAATTATCAACTTACTCCCTTTTTCGGTCTACCAACAACTTAGGTTGGGCGAGCTTAATCCGACTAAAGTTACAATCTAATTAGCTGACCGGTCCGTAAAAATTCCCAAAGAAGAAATTACCAATGTTCTTATCTGAGTTGGGGAGTTTATCTACCCAGTATATTTTATTATTCTCGAGACTCAACCTATATCCAATCCTAGGTCTCAAACTCTCGTTATCTTAGGGCGTCTATTCCTTACAACTACAAATGCGATCATCAATTGTAAGAACAGATCCATGAGATTAACCTTTGAAGACATGACTAATAAAGTCAATGTCTTCAACTTAGAACAACAACCTCATAAGATAAAAGATCAAATGTTTGAGGTAAACTTCATTAAGAACAATTGTGAAGAAAAAAGTGAAGGTATAGAGAATGATCCTCTATTTCTTGATGAATTATTTAAGAATAAATGTGATTATATTAATGAGAAGACATATGTTGAAGATCCTGATTTTAGAGTCCCCTTTAAAAAAAAGAAATTTGATTTGAGTGTCTTCAATTTAAATGTGCCAATCATGCATGAAAATATAATTCAAGAACCTTCGTTTGACCTAACCTTTGAAAATCTCTTTGAACTCATGTGTTTGGATGAACCGATTAGGGATAATTTTGGTTAATTACACACCTCCAGGGAAAAGTGTTGATCTAAGTTTTGAGGAGCTATTGGAACTGAGTTAGAATTTCTAGGCATTCATAGTGAGGAAGTTCTAAGTGAGAAGTATGATGGTAATAAATTTTTGAACAATAGATGTAGACATATGAGGAAAAAGAAATGACACTGGGAAGGAAAAGAGCTAAAATGACAAAAAGATTGGTCTCTCTACTGTGCTCTATAAAGAGAACCCATTGGAATGATGGGAAGCGAGCTAGAGAGATGAGACTTAAAGAGATCTAGGTGTGTGAAAAATATAATGTTGTACATATTTTTGCGCCTCTTTCTACACTTTATTCCTTGCATGCATACATTTATTCATACATTGAGGACAATGTATGAGATAGGTGTGGGGGAAAGTTTACGAACATACTAATATAGGTAGATATTAATAAATTTTTTTAAATTTTTTCTTTTAAAAACTTTTTGAAAAGAAAAACAATATTTTGGTTTATTTTTTAAAGTAATTAAGTTGATTGAAGAAGAGAAATTGAATTGAAAATAAAGAAAAAGTTAAAGTCAGAAAGTTCTTAGTCTCTTCTCATTTTACAGTGTAGTAAAGGCTAGACGGGTCGATCCACAGGGAAGGATACGATGGAAGCTTTTCGGAATGAATTCTCTAAACAAATAGCTTGAAAAAAGAATATTTATTGTTAGAAAAAAATTTTAATTAAGCAAAACGATTATAGTCTACTAATTATCTAACACAACCAAGTAACCATTAAGAAGTGCAACCCTAAATTAGTTCAACTTAACTAATTATTCATCTTCAAGAATTATTAATTTAATCGTAGGGCTTCTAACAAGCATAGATTTTAATCAGTTCATCTTTTAGACTAAACTTAAGTTGAACGAGAGATTAACAAACTACAAGTTAATTTAGTTATTGATATTTTTTTAATTTTAACAAGATTTATTATGAAGAAAGAAAGATGCATCAACAAGAAAAGAAGAAAACAAAATAAAAGAAACTAAAGCAATAAAAACTAAATTAAAGAACAAGAGAGATTAAAAGAATAATGAACCTTTATTAATGGATGTCAAGGGCTAATTACAAGTTCTTTTTCTTCTTCAAAAGTCTTCTTCTCCAATTAGGAAGCAAAATAATACAAAGATTCAGAAAATTAAATGGCTAACAAAAATCTTATACTCAATGTTTTAGATGCCTCTGCTCTGTTGCTCTTCAGGAGTATTAATAGGATATTTGAGAGGTAGAGTCTCACACAAACTCCTCTACCAAAACTCGACGCACGCGGACCCAGGATGGTCGCATTTTCATGGCTAAAAAGGGAAGCCACTGCTCTTTTTTGGACTCTAGTCACGCGTTTTGGCGTGTGACTTCATCTCGTCCGTTTATGTTGAGATTTAGGCTCGAAATCTTCATTTAACCTCTGAATTTTGAAATATGCTGATCTCTTAGATAACTTGGAGATCAAGTTATCTTTGAATCCGAGTTAAATTCAGATTTTCTCCTCTTTATCTTCATCTTATGGTGCAAGCAACCAAATTTAAATAAAAATCCACCTCTATCTTTAATTAGGATAAGAATTCATCTTGTTCTATCCTTTTTCTCCTCTAAGCTTTAAATCAAATTAATTTAAAACTCAAATTTAAAAGAGAAAAGACGCTTCCTTTATCTTCCCAATTAATCTTTATTTTCATAATTCTTGTAGGCTTTCTCTTGGATTATGGAGGCATGCACATCACTAAATAATAAATGAATTAAATAGTAAAGTTTTAACAAAAATTAAGCATGAAAATGTGAATAATAATATGCATTATTGATAACTAATCACCACTCTAGAGGTTGCTATCCAAGAAGTCATCATAATTCCAACTTCTGACACTCTTGTGGTGATCTCAGTAATGAGGGAACTGATGGTCCAGCTTGCGCCTATACTCCTAGGAGGGACGAATGCACCACCTTCCCTTACGAGAGCACCACCTTCACCATTGTGGAAACTGGATAAGGAAAAGCTCTACCAGTGTCGACATCAGTCACGGATATCATAGAAGAAATCGCTCTCAAAATTGTGGGGCAATTCTTTGTGACCATGAAGTATTACATCGAGTTGGTACTCTCCAGGCGAAGTCTTTTTTGAGTTTGTGTGATCCCTCCTTAAGAATCAGATTGAAAATATCAAACAGACTGGAGGTTCTGAGCAGTTGAGTACATATTCAAAGGATCTTAGGAACCTAAAGAGAGTCAGTCCGGTTGTTGATACTCAACGGGTGTCAGAGGACCTCCGCAACAATCAGAAGCAGGAGCGAAAGGAGATTGAAGAGTGAATAGCTGAGTGTACCCGTTATATTAATGATTTCAGGTTCAGCTATCAGAGCTTAATCAACGACATCCATCAATCTGAAATTGTTTTCAAAACTGTGGAGGACGTCATTGCAAGTGCTCGCATGGCGCAAGCCTTAATTTAAGATCACGAGCTGAAACTTGCCAATGAGAAGAGGAAAGTGGAGGAACTTGAGACCACCAAGCATCGGGTGCAGAAGGAGCTCGCCGACTATTCTTCTAAATTGGAAGCTCTCCGAACACAACTGGTTTCAAAGATATTTTTATCAGATGAGAAGCTGAGGGTCTAGGCTTTAGCTAAGATCAAGAAAGCACGCCAAAGGAATATCTAGCACCTTAAGGATCAAACAAAGTCTCTTGCTGAGTAAGATTAACTTTTTTATTTCCTTTTTTCTTTTTGTAATACTCTATCTTATTGAATAAGAGAGTATTTGTATCACTTTTATAATTTACTTATGAATAATAAAAGTGTTAACTTTGCCTTCATTTTGTCTTTATTATGTTTTGTGTTTGAAAATTAGACAAACGAAAGAGATGATTGATAAAGGTGATGATTGACATTGCAACTCAAAGTTTGGTAATTCCATTAAGAAATTTGAGTGATATTAACTTAACCAAGAAATTTTTTCGATTTGAGCAATTTAGTGGACTCGTCATTCTATTGAAGAGAATTGATCAGTTGAAATTTTATCCGCTGGAGAAATTAAGGGAAATCACTGTTAGATGTATAATATTAATTTAACAGAGATTTATATTGCGATATGAGTTATTTTGGTCAGAGGTGTGGTATTTAATTTGACTGAGAAATTTATAATTTGAGCAATCTTAGTAGACTCATCATTCTATTGAAGGGAATTGACAAGTTGAAATTTTTGTCCGTTGGGAACATTGAAGGATGTCGCTGTTAGATGTATAATGTTAACCTAACAACGGGGTAAGCCAGAAGTATAATGTTAACATGACAGGTTTGCTCTGTGATTATCTCGCTAGGAAAATAATTACAGCCTTTTTATAGTTTTATCATTCCATGGATAGGAATTAGTAAAAGATTTTGGAGGGAAAGGCGAGATCAGGTCCCTCAAGATTTTTAGCAAATACTCAGCTATCAATGAATTTGGTATGCCTTACCAACCACCGTTTAAATTGGGCTAGTCATGCTATTTCCCTCAGTATGATGAGTTGTCGAGAAACTTTCGTTGGGCTTAAATGCCAACTGTTTTCTCTATTCTTTAGCCGTCGAAGGCGTTGGATGTAGTGTAGTGTGCCTCCTGCAAATAAGCTGAGGGCCATAGAGGAAGACATGAATTCCACGGGGGAGACTAGCCTCCTCGTGGAGTCCTCTTTGATCCTCATTTGGTTGTGATATGAATGTGGAAATAATGAAAAGGTTCTACAGAAGATGTGTCATGAACCTACTTCAATGAGTTTGGCTTGATAAGCCATCAGATAACTCATTTGATCCTCTATGAAAGTCGATTGATCACCACATCTTGATATGAATGTGGATACAATGGAAAGGTTCTGAAAAGATGCATCACGAACCTTTTTCAATTAGTTTGGCTTGATAAGGCATCAGATAAACTCATTCGATCCTTCACCTGATTGTTGATTAGTCTCTAATTTTGCATAATTTGTATCACATCTTCACATTGATTTCATATTAAATTCTGCTAATAAAGTTTTGCTTAATTGATTCTAGGTCCATGGTGTGCAATGAAGAAGAAGACATTAAATCACCATTTAATTGGTGATTAAAGGCCTATTAAATATAGTCATTGACCTAGAGAGCTGATTCTGTCAAAACCAGGGGCTGCAAACTAGAAACCGGGCACAGGGCCTGACAAGGGACAGACGGGACCGCGCGCGGTTCGAAGCGCCGCTCGCGCGGCCCCAGTATGGCCGCGACCGCGGCCGCGTTTTGGGCCAGGGCTTCTCCCCTGGCCCCCTCTTCCCTGATGGCTATAAAAACCCCCTGGGGTTCCAGAGTTGGGGATATACAGAGTTTAGGATAGTTTCATTTTCATGTTGTAGTTTAGGGTAGTGTAGTTTAGGTTAGTTCTTCTTCCCCATTGTATTTTCCATTTTATTTTAGATCTTGTATTAGGAGAAAGAGTGATACATGAGTGGAATGCAAGAGTGCTTGTAATAGAAGGTGACAAGCTATGAAAGGTGCTCTCTTTACCTCTCTTTGTTTTCTATCTATCTTCTTTTACATGCATAGCCAATCTTTTCTCTCATGGCAACTAACTACTAACCACCAACTTGCTAACTTCTTTTATGATAATCCACATGAATCTAATAGCCTCGATTTGGCCTTGCTCTTGCAAGAGCCATTGATGGCTCATGATGATGGATCTAACACTCTAACTTCCCAACCACTAACAAGCTAACATTACTTTACTTCATGCTTGTTCTTATTGGATTTTGATGATTTAAGTATAGCTTGCACTTGTTTGTTGAGTTGGGTTGTGATGAGTTACATATAGGTCATGCTTTGAATTGCTCTTGAATCAAGGACTAGTGATGGCCAATGATACATGTGAGGCAACTATCACTAAGAGGTTAGCGTGTTGGTGGAGTCATTAGTAGTTAGTAGCCGTGAATTTTCTTTCTCTTTCACTTGTTTTAAAAATATTCCAAAAACCACAAGTACCATTCTATTCTATGTTTCCACTTCTTCGTATTTCACCGTACTTCTTTTCATTCTTTGTTTTATTTTCTTTTCATTCTTTAAAACCTTGAAGAACTTTTTAACAAACATATGAATCAACCGGTAAAGCTTCTATCGCCTCCCGTCCTTGTGAATTCGACTCGTTTTAGCCTCTATGCTACAACGGAAGTATCAAGGAAGCCAAAGCACACACACTTTAAATCTTAACTCCAAAACATACACTTTTGTGTGCGGTTTTCCCCCGATCAAATTTTGGCGCCGTTGCTGGGGATGGGAACGGTTTGATTTCACAACTTTGCTAACTTTTCTTTTTTGTTTTTTGGTGTACAGGTTAAAGTTTTAGCATTGCATAAGCCCACACTTGCTCAAGTGTGGTCGGGTAAATTCTTGTATATTTTTATATTCTACTGCTAATTTTTGTTTATATTACCTGTGCACTGTAAATAATTTTAAGATCTAAAATACAGAAATTGGATGCTTTAAAACGGTTTAGACATTTGCATCTAGGCACGTGTCAATTTTAATTCCAATATACTGTATTTTATTCTTGTGTGTTGTGATATTGACGGAGGTGTACATATTGCATTGCATATAGTCAGGACAAACACTTCAGTGATTTACTCGCTTTTTTGTGTTCATTCTTATCTATATTGCACACTTGCACAAATTATATTTAAGGGCGAACCCAAGACAACATAAGGTGGGGAAGTTATTACCCTCCCTTAGCCCAAAAATCGCCTCCCCATTCACACAACCCACGCCTTAATAAAAATTGCTAGACGTTGGCCCCTAGGGACATCTCGGACTCATTTAGGAGATTGACCTAAGGGGGAAGTTGTTAGAATTTGACTCTTGCTAAATCAGTGTCTAAGGTTGGGGATTGAGAGGCGAAACCTCGAAGAACGGTGGTTTGACATAATTAGGCCCGTTGCTCTGGCACGGATACCTCCTACTGATCTTGCCCCTACCTGACCGATTAACTCGTAGTCAGCTTCCGACAATAGACCCTCCGTGGACAGTCTAACCAGTTAGGAGTCGTCTAGGTCTAAGTCAACCCTAGCATAGGCCTATTTTCTTTTTCTTTGTTTGTTTGTTTTTTGTTTGTTTGTTTTCTTTTTTTGTAAATTGTGAAATGGATTTTAACAACAATAATTCTTTCAATCATGATATAAATTCATATTTTATTCCGACCTCATTTGACTCGGATAACTCCAGCCCGGCTATGTACAACATGAACCAACCATATATGCCTAGTAGGGACTCAATATGACCCTTATTCTCAATCATATGACTATAATCTTCAAAATAATTTCAACTCTTCACAGAGTTCATGAGGATTCAACTCCCCCGAATCCAATTTTCAACCACCTTGTCCATAATTTTCATTCCCCGATTTTGGTTCATATACTCCTTTTCCTGTTCTACCACCTGAAGAAAAATCTGATTTGGAAAGGAGTATAGAAGAGTCCCTACAATAAATGCAAATTTTGCTTAATTCACAATTCTTCCCATATCAAACTCCACATACTCCTTTTCTAGAGCATCCAATTAAAGAAGAATCTGAGTTAGAAAAGCGTTTGGAAGTCTTTTGTGATAGAATGCAAAACATGTTGGACTCCTCATCTCAACCAAATTTCAAGAGTCCTACTCATCTTTTCTAGTCTCACCTATTCAAAATGAACAAACTTCAATACTGGACTTGAGTATAGAACCCTTGCATGAGTCCGAGCAGCAACCGCAAAATCCGATGGACTCACAATTTCACCACAATTTCCAAAATGACTTTCATACTCATCTTTTCAAGAAAAATCAATTACAAAAAGTATGGAAGACATGATTTAGACTCAACATTCTGTTACCCTGTCTGTCAGTAGGTTAGACTCAATAATGAACGATCTGATCAATGAGAGCGAGGAAAATCTTTCTTGTCAACCATTGACCAATCCTTATATCCCTAACTCTACTGATTGGACCCTTGAATCATGTCATTTTGGGAATCCAAATTCAATTTCAGAACACACATTCGAACTTGACCAAACTCTAAGTTATGAAAGTCACCTGGACATTTTGGCAAGTTATCCCTTTCCTGAAATTGAAATCGAACCTGAATGTGATCCCGTACCTCCTGTTGGGGATTCTCACTTTTTGATTCAATAATGACTCCGGTATCTATACCAGATTTTTTTCTCTATTCCGGAGTCAACATTAAATCCTGTACCCGTATACTGTGAAATTGAATCATCAATATCTTATGATCACACTATGAGGAAAGTGTGTGAACATCAATTCTTTGGTTTGGACCCTAATTTTAACCAATTTCGACTCTCATTGTTGACTCTCGACTTGATCTGAGTCAACTTCCCGAGTCGGTATCAATTTTTCTTCCTATTCCATTTAAGTCCAAATCCATCATTTTCAAAAATCACACTTCATTGTTGGACAAGAATGTTAACAAAAGTGACTAAGTAATTATTTTTGAAAATTGAAAATTAGATGGGGATAAAATCTTCAATAAGACTATTCAATCCATCATTCTTTTACTGGGTCATATTAGAGAGGTCATTGGTGGGTTCCTGCAAGATCCACGCTATTTTGATTGGGTCGCAACATTTGGCCCAATCAGACCACCACCGGAGCCACCCCCTTGAGGTAATCTTCCTTCCCTCTCTATTTGTTTCATGTATTTACACATTCACGATGCATTGAGGACCATGCATGAGATAAGTGTGGGGGAGGGTTTACTAACGTAGTTAGTTTTATATTTTCTTCCTTTTACACTTCTTTTTAATTAAAAAAATCTTTTATATAAAAACTTTTTACCAAGCATTTTGAAACAAGATAAGTAGTTTTGATTTATTTTTAAGAAAATTAAGATTATCTTATGTAACGCCCCGATCCGGCAGGTACGGAGACGTTACTGTAACGTATATACGCAGGTCAGAAATACCCTCATGTATATACGCTAAGCATCAGTACAGGCAAGAATCAGAGTACGGAAGCGTGTGGTGCATTATACATTCCAACATATGAGTACAATTACAAGGTTATCACCAGATGTGACACAATATTATAAGAATATTACATCACCGATTGGCGCAAATGCGAGAATTCAAAGAGATGTACAAGTATGAACAGTACAAAAGGGTGCTCACGAGAAAGCAGGAGATGCCGCGAGCCAACCAGGGGGAGTAAGGATGGGACTGGAGCTACAACTGGTCTGTCCACTCCGCAGAAGTGAGCTTAGTCCTCAGCAAGAAGATCCCCTTTTAGTCCAAGCTTCGAGACCTGGACATGAGAATCCAGAGGAGTCAGAACTCCCCAGCGAGTGGTGATGCGAAAGCCAGATGGCGTGCTGAGATAAGCACATGTGTATCGATAAATCCAAAACGTGAACATGCATTGGAAATCGTGTCGTGAGCAGCGGCATGCAGGAGCAAGTAAAGAGACAGTAATCGATATCTAGCTGGGAACATATATGATATAAGATGATAAAAGCAGGTAACGAGGCGATGAATAAAGTAGACAAGGCAACACTAGATATCTCCTAAACTAACATAAAACCGATAAAATCGAATAAAACTAATTACAAGCAAAACCGATCGCACAAGCTCAGGTCACGGCTCCATGAGACTAGTACATCGAAGGAATAATCCAAATAAGGAAACCCTCATCTATATACCTTTATCCCATGTCACCATAATCCAAGCGCATACAACCCGAGTTACAAAACGGCACAACAAATTGTATATTAGCATCTTATTATAATTGCGGCCGTCTAAGTTCTAAGTTTCAGTATGTGTCCCATTTTACATACTTCCACTTATAACTTATAGAGCAAGTTATTTCGAAACTGATAAAATTTGATGAATCATGTTTAGGATAGGCCCCGTACATGCCCGGGACAACGGTCCAGGAGTATCCGGTGCTGAGCCGGAACGTACCGCTAGGTACCGAGACTTATTTACGCCCGAACAAGAATAGAGTATCGCAAATCCCATAGAAATAGGCCTAGGGCGTGTGCATACCCGGCAAGAATAAACAGGAGTAGGGGTGCCAGCACACCCCACGGAATCCCTGGTGGCCGCCAGGTAATCCCTCAAGTATGTGGCCACGCGTGACTCGATAAGACCACCATAAACATGATTATTCAGGACCCATCAGTTTCCCTCAAACCGGGTGCAAGTTGTCTTATTATAATTTAATATGTAATTTGCAATTTACGGGAATAGCAGGAGCAGGACATGATCAAGAATTCAGGAGTACATGAGTACTGTAGATTTGGGTCACTGTATATATAATACAAGATAACAAGTACAGTATTCCCGTAAATGTGATGATCACAGGTCAAGTATTAATATGTCAAGAGGCAATGATAACTCATGTCATAATAAGAAGCAAGTGTCAAGTAGCAAATCGGGTGTCAGGTGATGACACATCAGTTATCAAGCGATACAGACAGGTGTCAGGTATTAGCATGTCAAGTGTTAACATATCAAGCATGTACTTGGCAAGTGATAAAGTAATAGCTGAGCACAATCAAGCAGAGCTGAACAAGCTGGAGCGAAGTTAATGTACAACACTAAATGCTATTACGCTCGGCGTGGTTACCGCTCGTAGCGTAGCTAGACACACGTGTCGCAGCAAGCGTATGAACGCCATACTACCGCTTACGGGGAAGCCATGCTCACGGGATAACTACAGTCAAACGGAGTAAGCAGTAAAGTGTTGACGCTAGGTCCGCCTGCCAGGCGCAGCATACAGAAAGTCTAGAGGACTTTAAACCTCAAAGGTTGTACCCAGAGGTTAGGCTCGAAGGCAAGGGTACCTGCAGAAAGTGTCAGTTCCAAACAGCACAAATCGTGAATAATACAAGTCAACCTGATGAAACGGGAAGTCAAAAGGAAAGCAAGAACACTCGCCTAAATACGAAAAAATACTGTGAAATCCCTGATCTCCGGAATCCAGGTAATCAACGCGTAAACGCGTTCAATATAAAGGAGGAGAGAGAATGAACCAAAAGGAGAGAGAATGGAGACGCGGGAATCGCAGACGCGGGAGTCGCGTTGTGTAGATGTCACAAACGCGGGGTTCGAGACCCACGTTTAAGCTATAACACGAGAAGAACGCGGACACGGACGCGGATGTGGGTTCCACGTCGCGTTAACACGAGAAGAACACAGACGCGGGCATGAGTTCCACGTTGCGTTAACACAAGAACGCGAGAATCACGTTAAACAAATAACAAGAACGCGAAGATCGCGTTAAGAAATTGCTTGGACGCGGGGTGAACTCCGCGTCTAGCAATTAACAAGAGAAAGAGAGTGACAGGGGGATGTTAGAGATGCAGGGAAGGGAGAGAGGGGGACGCAGGGAATGAGGGAGAAGAGACGCAAGAAAGGAATTAAAGGAAAGGAAGAAAGAAAGAAGGATAGAAAAGAGAAAGGAAGAAGAAAGAAAGAAGGGAAGAAAAGAAAGAAGAAAGGAAAGAAAAGAAAGAAGAATGGAAAGGGGGATGGTCGGCTATGTTACCGGCGGCAGCCGGAGGTGGCCGGAGACGGCCGGAAGTGGTTAGAGATGGGTGGCCAAAGCCCCAAGCCCAAATCAATGGTGGTGCAAGTGTAGTTGAAATGGTGAAAATGGAGTTTTGAAAATGAGGCTTCGGAGAAAGAAGCTATAGCTCGTTGGAAAGAGTATGACGAGGAGAAGAAGATGGTGTGTTTGGTGGTGATCAAGGTGGTGTAGATGGTGGTAGAAATGGTGGAGAAGTTAATGGAGGAAGTGGGTTTCTTGGTGAAAAAAGAGGAAGATGAAGGTGGTGAAGTTGTTGTTGTTGTTAGAATGGAGGAGGAGATGGAGGAGAGAAAGGTGATGGAATTGGTGGTGGAGAAGATGGAGGAGGTGGAGAGGATGGCCGGCCAAAGGGAGGGCAAGGCTGTTTTTGGGCTGCTCTTCTTCGTTGGCTGCTTGCTGGAAGAGGAAAGAAGAAAGAAATGAAAGAGAAGGAAAGAAAGGGGGTGGTTATATAAGGGAGGGAAATGATTATTACAAGTTTGCCATTCCACTAAATGAAACATGTGTTTCATTCAAAAAAATGAGCTGCGTCTCATATAACGAAAATCTGCGTCTAGCAGTTGTCCAGACGCAGTGATGGAACTTGCGTCCAGGAAAAAATGCGAAAGTTGTGTTTAATAAAAAGGATAAAAGGTCATAATGACTTGATTGGAGTTGATTAGCAGTGCATTAAATGCAGAAAGAATGCAAATCTTCGCATTAATGACCAGATCTGAGTCTGGTGAGACTTGTGTCTGAGGAGAGATAGAAAATGAGAAGAATATATAAATATAATATCTGAATAAATTCCGGTATCTGGGAAAACATCGAAAACTCCGGGAATGCCCGAAAAATGAAGCAGTTTGGAAAGCTTCTCAAAAATTCTCAAAAATAATAAATATTATTATAAGATGTTTGGAGAGATCAGTTTTTTAGAAATTCAATCCTTTTTCAAAATAAAAATCCTGAAGTCCACCGTCGATACCGGTCTACACCGGGTCGGCCGGATTTTGATAAATCCTGAAAAATCCCAGAAAATGCATGAAAGGAGAAAATATAATTTTAAGGAGTAATATGAAAATGGAATCTAGAAATTTGATTCCAATTGTAAATTAAAATTTCTGGAATCAACCAGCAATACTGGCCGACACCAAATCCAGTGAAATTTCGATAAATTTAGAAAAATCTCAAAAAAGTATTTAGATTGAAAATGTGATTTTAAGAAGTTATGAGAAAGTTGTTTCTTAAAATTAAACTTCGTTTATAAATTAAAAATTCGAGAATCAGTCAGTGGTACTAGTCGACACCGGTTTTGAAGATTTTTCAATTTAATTCTGAAAAATTTCAGAAAATCATGAAAATTTAAAATATTAGAAAATGATGTTTGAAACTAAAATCAGTCAAATCTGAATAGCAGAAAGACCAAATTGAGTAATAAACAAGGATCTGGTCCCCGGTTCAGATTAGGGTTGACCCCGAGTTCACGAATTCTGATCCAAGACAAAATAATCATATAAATATCTCATAATACAGAACAAATACAGGAATTAAATCAAAAAAATACGATTGAAAAATATGAATACGCAACTAAGTACGTATTCCGGGAGCGGGGTGTTACATCTTAGGAATTAGGAAGACCTAAAAATTTTAAACCAAGTCAAAATAATAGATCCTTTTTAAATTTTAGGATAAGAAAGTAAAATTGAAAAGATAATTTGATCTTGAATTTTTTGCCTTAGATTTATGCACTCCACACTTACACAATTTTTGGGATTGAAACAAAGACTGAAAATGTCATAAAAATATATATTCAAAAAAAATTAAGATAAATAAAATCCACTTATTGAAGTTGGGAAATTATGCCTTAGGAAGTATAATTATTCACACCTAAAATGGTGGATAAAAATAAAATAATCCCTTTAGTTTTGTGGCCTTGTTTACTCGAGTCCTTAAGTCCGAGGGATGTTTTCTCATCTGGTGCCCTAAGACCATCTGGTTTGGGAGTCACCGGCTAAAGGCTCACTACCCGGGTAAATAAGAAAATCTAAGAAAACTAAGAGAAGAAAAAGAAAAAAATAATATATATAATATATATATAAACAAATGGCATGAAAGTTAAAGTCGATATCCCAAAAATCTTCACAGTTCACTAGTGTATATTTTTTTAAGAGTTTTATAAAAGATCAAATAGTCAATTCAATTTTAAATTCTAACATTCAATTTATAACAAGATTTTTTGCATTTTGACTTAGTTTAAGAAAGAACAATTTCTGGTTAACATCTGACCTTAGATCACTTATATTTTCACAAAAATACTTCAACACTTTTCTCTATTTCATAATGTGTTTTAAAAAATACTAACATTTGATTTCTTTCTTTATGGATTTTGTGAGTGTAATCCGCTAAAAACCCTCAGGAGACAAAACTCCTCCTCTAGGGGAAACTTAGAGGTTTAACGGCTTGTTACACATGCTCAGTGCAATCGCATCACCTGCGAAAGTGGTGTAATAATTCCTTAGTTTTTTGTTTTGCTCGGGACGAGCAAAAGATAAGTGTGGGGGTGTGATTAGTCTTTAATTTTGCATAATTTGTATTACATCTTCACATTGATTTCATATTAAATTCTGCTAATAAATCTTTGCTTGCTTGATTCTAGGTCCATGATGTGCAATGAAGAAGAAGACCCTAAATCACCATTTAATTGGTGATTAAAGGCCTATTAAAGATAGCCATTGACCTAGAGAGCTGATTCTGTTAAAACCAGGGGCTGCAAAACAGAAACCGGGCACAGGGCCTGACAGGGGACAGACTGGACCGCGGGCGGCTCGAAGCGCCGCGCGCGCGGCCCCAGTATAGCCTCGAAAACGCGGCCCAGGGCTTCTCCCCTGGCCCCCCTCTTCCCTGATGGCTATAAAAACCCCCCTGGGGTTTCAGAGTTGGGGATATACAGAGTTTAGGATAGTTTCATTTCCATGTTGTAGTTTAGGGTAGTGTAGTTTATGTAAGTTCTTCTTTCCCATTGTACTTTCTATTTTGTTTTAGATCTTCTATTAGGAGAAAGAGTGATACATGAGTGGAATGCAAGAGTGCTTGTAATGGAAGGTGACAAGCTATGAAAGGTGCTCTCTTTACCTCTCTTTATTTTCTATCTAACTTCTTTTACATGCATAGCTAATCTTTTCTCTCATGACAACTAATTACTAACCACCAACTTGCTAACTTCTTTTATGATAATCCACATGAATCTAATAGCCTCGATTTGGCCTTACTCTTGCAAGAGCCATTGATGGCTCATGATGATGGATCTAACACTCTAACTTTCCAACTACTAACAAGTTAACATTACTTTACTTCATGCTTGCTCTTATTGGGTTTTGATGATTTAAGTGTAGCTTGCACTTGTTTGTTGAGTTAGGTTGTGATGAGTTACATATGGATCATGCTTTGAATTGCTCTTGAACCAAAGACTAGTGATGGCCAATGATACATGTGAGGCAACTATCACTAAGAAGTTAGCGTGTTGGTGGAGTCATTAGTAGTTAGTAGCTGTGAGTTTTCTTTCTCTTTCACTTGTTTTAGAAATATTCCAAAAAACACAAATACCATTATATTCTATGTTTCCCACTTCTTCGTATTTCACCGTACTTCTCTTTTCATTCTTTGTTTTATTTTTTTTTCATTCTTTAAAACTTTGAAGAACTTTTAACAAACACGTGAATCAACCGGTAAAGCTTCTATCGCCTCCCGTCCTTATGGATTCGACTCGTTTTAGCCTCTATGCTATAACGGAAGTATCGAGGAAGCCAAAGCACACACACTTTAAATCTTAACTTCAAAACATACACTTTTTGTGTGTGATTTTCTCCCGATCAATTGTCAGGACCCTTTATCATTGGGTCAAGCTTTGATCGATCGAACATGAGAAGAAAGGCATGCCACCATTACATATGAAAAAGTCAGGCTAGATAAGCCATCCTTTGGATCGAGAAGAATGATCATAAAGTAGAGTGCCTAAAACTGTTGCATAGGCATGCTCGACTTCAAAATATAACCTATTCTTCTAGGTGAAAGGTGGGTACATGTCTATATGCTAGAGAAGAGTGACAAGGCTAAAAACTTGATATTTTGCCTTTATCTTTTCTTCGATGTTTACATCATGCATCATAATATCACCACTGCTTGGTCGGCTTGACGTCGATCGATTGTGATGTGATCCGGTGAGGAAGGAAGCTCTTCTTTGGCGCTCTTCCCATCATCTTGATCTCAAACCCTAATCCATCCGATTGATCAGGGTAAAGCTTTAGTTGTGTAATGTTAACCTGATCGTGAGAAGAGTGACACACCTAAATTGAAATTTCTAACTTTGTTTCTTTGATATTAACATCATGCATCACGATGTCAACAATGTTTGGTCGACTCAGCATCGATCGACCATGATGTGATCCGTTGAAGGAAGAAACTCTTCTTTGGTGCTCTTCTAAACATCTTAGATCTCAAACCCTAATCCATCTGATTGGTCATATTAAATCTTCAATTAGAGGTGTAATATTAACCTGATCATAAGAAGAGTGACAAAGTTAAAACTGAAGTTTCTAACTTTGTTTCTTTGATATTAACATCATGCATCATGATGTCAATAATGTTCGTCGGCTCGGCATCGATCAACCGTGATGTGATCCGTTAAAGGAAGAAGCTCTTCTTTGGTGCTCTTCCAAACATTTTGGATTTTAAACCCTAATCCATCTGAGTGATTAGGGTGGAGCTTCGATCAGAGGTGTAATGTTAACCTGATCATGAGATGAGTCCCTCTAGGAATCATGAGTGTATCGCCGTCCGGAGTTATGAGGCGGTATGTTCCATTTGAGTAGACTGACTCTACTACAAATGGTCTTTCCCATTTGGATTGAAATTTTTCTTTTGTCTTATGTGTCATAACCATCAGTTTTCTGACAGCTAAGATAAGATCGCCCTTCCTAAAAATCTGTTCTCTGGCTTTCTAATTGAAAGCTCCAGAAATTCGAGCTTGATAGAGCTCGATTTGCTGTTAGACTTGCATATGTTTGTCATCTAAAGTTTCCAACTCTTGTAAGCGCAATCGATGCTTCTCTTCGTCTGTCATCCTGATTGTCAAGGCAACTCGGAAGGATTGGATTTGAATTTTCAGTGAAAGTACAACTTCACTCCTTTCACCAAGGAAAACAGTGTGACTTTTGTCTGAGAGCACCATCGTGCGGTAAGCCCAAATGCATTCACCTAATTTGTCGTCCTAGTCACATTGGCTTTTTGAGGCAAACTTTTTGAGAAGCTTTCCAATAGTCTTGTTAAAAGGTTCTGCAAGATCGTTGGCAGCTAGATAGTATGCCGTTGATGATATACTTTGGATTCTGAATTTGTTACAGAATCTATGGAATGTTTGGCTGACGAATGAGGTCCATTATCATGGATAATTTATCTGGCACTCGGTATTTACATCGGCACTTAGTATATTATATTTGATATCTGATCCACGGTACTTGATATTAGACACCAGTACTTGATATATGTCATACTTGTCACCTGATCCTGACCCCCAGTAATTGACGCATGCTTTCATGTGGTACAAGTACATTGAACTGACATCGTGACCCCTGATCAGACACTACCACCCTTGATACCTTTATTATATGACATATTCATGACTATTACTTTTACGGGAACTTGGCATGATTATTATATTATTACCAGACATTTGGTACTCCTGTACTCCTGTACTCCTGAACTCCTATATACTTGAACCCTTGAAATAGGGAGGCTCCTGACATTACTCCTAATATTATACTCCTGTTGACCCCCGTAATAGGATAACCATGGATATTGGACTTTTGTGAATACCCTGTGGACTTTATTATTTGACACTATTATATTTAAACAACTTACACCGGGACGGGGGAAATTGATGGGTATCGATATAGCTTCTGTGTTTATGGTGGCCATACATATGTTGTACAATTAATTCCTATTGGATTCGACCTGGAGGCCACTAGGCGTTTTCGAGGGATGTACTGGCACCCCTACCCCTTTACCTGCCTGCCGGGTGTGCTATAATCCCCTGGGTATATCCCCGTGGGGAACGGTGACACTCCATTTCTATTCGGACGTATACCAAGACCTTCGGGTATATAGTAAGTCCCGGTGCCTAGCGGTATGTTCCGGCTCAGTACCGGATACTCCTGAACCGTTGTCTCGGGCATGCACGGGACCTATTCTAAACATGGTTCGTCGTTCCCCATCAATTTTCAATAACCAACCTCGCTTGACTTGTATGCGGAAGTATATGGTACCGGTCATATACCGAAATATACAAATTGAACGAGTCTTAATAATAACTTGATAATTTAATTTCTTGCATTTTATTATCATTCCTTATTTACTATTCATTGTTGTTATTCCATACTTGTTGATTTGATTATATGATATTTGACTTGCTACACTTATTATTGCTTAATTGCCACTTGGCTTCTTTATGCACTCGCTGGGTTGCCCACTAACAACCCTGGATTTGTATATTCAGATTTAGCAGGTTGGACCGAGGTGGACCCTTCAGCTGAGGACCAGGCCTACTTCGAAGAGCAGGCAGATCAGCTATAGTTCCATCCCGTCTTTCCCGCTTGCGAGACTCCCTCTCCAGCTCGTGAGTCTTTATCTTTTGTACCATGTTCAGTCTACTTTTATACTACCTGGTGATGTAATATTTATGTAATATTATGTCACAATCTGTGATGATTAAGTATTTGTACTATTTTGTGTTGGAATATATAATACCACGTATTTCTGCACTCGGATCCCTATATTGTGTTGTATTGATGCATAGCGTACATACGTGATGGTACCATCGTCCTGCGTATGTACATCGCAGTGGCGTCCCCGTACCCGTCGGATCGGGGCGCCACTGGTTGGTATCAGAGCCTAGGCTCTTACACCTTCAGTACAACAAGTCTGCAAATTAATGTTGGATTAATTTTCGACTGATTCACACGAGTCTTTGTTATACATTCCAATCATAAGTACAAAGTTATCTATTCTTTTCTTAAAATCCATCCCTTGACTTCTGAAATCTCATCTTCCGTCACCTTTTCAGTCGGCTCGAATATGAAGAGACGGGGGACACGTAACGGTCCCAGCACTTCCCGTGAAGGTCCGTACGGGGAGAACGACATGATGAAGATACTCCAGAGGATGATGAATAGCCAGTAGCAGCAGACAGAGCTCTTGCGTCAAGGATTGCTGACTGCACCCCAGGAGTAGAGGCCGGGTACTATATCAGATTTCAGGAGGTTATAGCCGGCAGAATTTTCGGGCACGGAGAAACCCCTGGATGCAGAGCAGTGGTTGATCGACATGACTGATCTTCTGAAGGCAGCCAGAATTTCTAGTGAGAACCATGTGGAAGTGGCCAAGATCCAGCTGAAGGATGTGGCGAGGACTTGGTGGCTAGCCGAAGAGGCGAGGCTGGAAAAGCCCATCTCTTGGGACCAATTCTCAAAGGGCTTCTATGAGAGATTTTCCTTGCTACAGCTCAGAAGAAGATGGAGGAGCAGTTTATCAAGCTGCAGTAGTGGAATCAATCGGTGGATAAGTATGTTGCTGAATTCCTGAGACTTAGTCAGTTTGCACCGTATATGGTAGCCGATGAGGAGAAGAGGGTTAGCAGATTTTAGCAAAGACTGAGGGTGGATATCCAGATGTTACTTATACCCCACCAGCTGAAGACATACTCCCTAGTTCTTTCTATAGCTCGTGATGTGGAGCAGAGATTGGAGAAGAAAAGGAGAGTTGAGCTGCAGTACAAGCCTATGAAGCGCCAATTCTAACAGGTGCACAGAGGGAATCCAGTCTGATCTTTTGGCGTCCCAGTAGCCAAGCGGCCTTTTTAGCCTCCTTCTCAGCAGCCTGTGTGTGGGTACTGTCAAAAGTCTGGACACAATCAGCGCAACTGTCATATGGCCATTGGACTGTGTTTGGCATGCGGATCCGGCAACCACTCGGTGGGAGAGTCTCCATTCAAGAAGACCTGGAATGCAGCTCCAGCACCACCAACACTTCCAGCACGAGTGGCACCACCAGCACTTCCAGCTCGAGCAGCTCCCCCAGCATTTTCGGCACCACCGATGAGGAGAAATTCAGGACCAGTAGGCAGAGGAGCTCCACTTCCTTCCCAGCGTCAGACTCTGGGTCAGGCTCAGAGGGGACCCAGGACTGGAGTAGGCCGCGGGAGAGGCCAGGCCTACAACTTGACATCAGAGGAAGCTGAGGCATCAGGAGAAGTAGTGGCAGGTACAATCTTGGTCCACTCAGTTCCAGTCTTATCACTCTTTGACTCTGGTGCATCACATTGCTTCATATCCAGTAGATTTACTGTCTTGCATTCTATACCCCTAGTATGCATGGGTGACCAGTGAGAAATTAGTACAGAGAATGGGGTAGTCATTACTAATAAGATTTGCAAGGCGTGCACCGTGGAGTTGTGTGGCAGAAAGTTGGAAGCCGACATGTTCGTACTGGACACTGGAGGGTACGATGTGATCCTAGGTATGACTTGGCTCAGCAAGTATCATGCGGTGATCGACTGGCAGAACATGAAGGTGATCTTCAGAATTTCACATCAACCGGAGTTTCAGTTCTTTGGAGAACGCAAGTCCCTCAGGAAGGAAGATCAACTGGATTGTGTCACTGCAGAAGATAAGAAGAAGACGGTGCCAGTGTGGAATGAATTCCTGGATGTATTTGAGGAGATATCAGGACTTCCACCTGACAGAGTTGTGGAGTTCTCTATTGACCTTATTCCAGGAACGACTCCTATCTCTAAAGCACCGTACCGGATGGCACCAACTGAATTTGCTATATTGAAGGAGTAGCTACTTGAGTATTCGAGCAAGGGTCTGATTAGACCGAGTACTCCACCTTGGGGAGAGCCAGTGTTGTTGGCAAACAAGAAGAATAGTGACAAGAGATTGTGTATTGATTATAGAGAATTGAACAAAGTCAACATTAAGAATAAGTACCCTTTGCCGAGGATTGATGATCTCTTTGATTAACTTCAAGAAGCCCAAGTGTTCTCTAAGTTAGATCTACAGTCGGGGTACCATCAGTTGAAGGTGAAGAAGAAAGATATCCAGAAGACGACATTTGGGACTCGCTATGGTCATTACAAGTTCTTAGTTATGCCTTTTGGAGTTACAAATGCCCCAGCAGTCTTTATGGACTTGATGAATAGAATCTTGTCATTCTATCTGGATAAGTTTGGCTGGTGTTCATTGATAATATTTTGGTCTATTCTAAGAATGAATAGGAGCATGCAGAGCATCTGAAGGTTGTGCTACAGACGCTCCGACTTGAGGAGCTTCTTGCCAAACTTAGTAAGTGTGAGTTCTAGCTGGAGAGTATAGCATTCTTGGGCCATATTGTTTCTAAGGAAGGAATCTCGGTGGATTCCAGCAAGATTCAGGCGGTGAAAGATTGGCCAACTCCGAAGTCCGTGACAGAGATTAGGAGCTTCATCGAACTAGCTGGATATTATCGAAGGTTCGTGCAGGACTTCTAGAAGATTGCAGCTCCTTTGACCAAGCTTACCAGGAAGGGAGAGAAGTACATATGGACTGAGGAGCGTGCGTCTGCTTTTGAGGAGTTGAAGAACAAGTTGATTTCAGCTCCAATCTTGAAGACACCCTCAGGGACAGGAGGAATGGTTGTGTACAGTGATGCTTCAGGGAAGGGTTTTGGATGCTATTGATGCAGCATGGACATGTGGTGGCTTATGCATCCAAGCAATTAAAGCCTCATGAGAAGAACTACCCAACGCATGATCTAGAGCTGGCAGCTGTGATCTTTGTGTTGAAGATATGAAGGCATTACCTGCTTGGTGACTGAGTGTTGATTTACACTAATCACAAGAGCTTGAAGTACATTTTCACTCAGAAGGAGTTGAATATGAGACAGAGGCAATGGCTTGAGTTGATGGCAGATTATGATATAGATCTGTAGTACCATCCTGGCAAGGTTAATGTTGTGCCGGATGCCCTGAGTAGAAGACCTGAAGCCAACATGGTAATGTTGCTCACTCAGCAAGAGGAGTTACTCAAGGAGATGAGGCGGCTAGACTTGATGGTGTTCGGAGGGCCAGTGGATCCGTACAGTTGATGGCATTTCAGATCCAGCCGACATTGATGGAGGAGATCAGAGAAGCCTAGAAAGAAGATCCCAGATTGCTGAAGTTCAGGGAGCAAGTGGAAGCGGGGCTGAGGTCAGATGTTTGCATACATACTGATGGTGCACCCTATTTCAGGGGTAGAATTTGTGTGCCTCAGGGGGACATTAGACAGAAGATCTTAGCTGAAGCCCACAGCTCAGCTTACTCTATACACCCTGGAGGAACTAAGATGTATCAGGATCTGAAGCAACATTTCTGGTGGAATGCGATAAAGAGAGAGATCGCACAATATGTGGTGAAGTATCTAGTACGCCAGCAAGTGAAGGCTGAACACCAAAGACCAGCTGGATTACTACAACCTTTGCCAATACCAGAATGGAAGTGGGAGCATGTTACTATGGATTTTGTCACCGCTCTACCCCGCAGTCCAAAGGGGAACAATGCAGTATGGGTAGTTGTTGACCTCTCACTAAGTCTACACATTTCAAATCATTCAGAGTGGGGCAATCTACGGAGCTTCTGGAAGACAAGTACATGAGGGAGATAGTTCGACTGCTTGGAGTTCCAGTGAGTATCATGTCGGACAGAGACACGAGGTTCAGATCTCTCTTCTGGGAGAGCCTTCAAGAGAGTCTGGGGACCCGTCTGAAGTTTAGCTCATCTTATCATCCAGAGACAGACGGGCAGTCCGAGCGGACCATTCAGATCCTAGAAGACATGTTGAGGGCTTGTATGATAGACTTCAAGGAGTCGTGGGAAGACCATCTACATTTGGCAGAGTTTTCCTACAATAACAGCTATCAGGCGAGCATCAAGATGGCTCCATTCGAAGCCCAGTATGGCAGGAGATGCAGATCACCATTGTGTTGGGATGAAGTTGGTGAGAGAAGACATTTGGGACCAGATGTGATAGTACAAGCAGTGGACAAGATCAGGACCATCTAAGAGCATCTTCGTGCAGCACAGAACAGACAGAAGAGTTAGGCAGATTCTAATAGAAGATCGTTGGAGTTTCAGGTGGGAGAGCATGTGTTTCTGAAGATATCTCCGACCAAGGGAGTGATTAGATTTGTTTCTGTTTTCCTATAAATACTTGAATTCATTGAGAGAAATTTACAGCAGAAGGCTGAAAAGACTGAGAAAGGAGATATTTGTGTATTGTAATGCGAGATTAGAGAAGATCAAGAGTTTTGTAATGATGATTTATGAATAAAATTCAGAGTTCTTTTATAAGATCATGCATCATTTTCAGTCTAAGATTCCTCCACTGTTCTGTCTATTTTTGATGTGATTCTCTTCTTTTAATTGCATATTTTATTTTATAAATTCATCAATAATCTCTTGCATGTTTTCTTTTCTTTTCTTTTGTTAATTCTCTTGTCTCAACATCGTTTGGAGGAGGAAGACGACAAGGCGACGACAAGTCAGCGCCAATTTCGGGTTCCATCTTTCTTCTCCCTTCCTCTCTTATTTCCTTTATCGCTTATTTCACTTCGCCTTTACATTGATTAGTACTTCTTTTACTTCTCACACTTTTAATGCTTAAAGATCTTTAGTTTGTAAAACAAAACTCCAATCTTTATCCAAAGATTTCTCAACTTGCTTAAGATTATATGGGATTTTTAATAATTAAGTTTTAAACAAGTCTCTGTGGATTCGACCTATTCTTACCATTACACAATTTTGCTAAAAAGAATTCAGCAAGTTTAGGTTTTCATAATTTGTATGTGGTTTAAACAACGATGGATTTTTTCATGAATTTCGAATGCGAATAGTTTTGGCGCCACTATCGGGGACTTGTAAAATTTTTGTTTTTGAAAACCAACATTTAATCTTTTTCTAGTTTTATATAAAAAATTTTAAAAATTAAAAAATTCTTAGAAACTAAATCTTTTAAAAAAATTTTAAAATTCAAAAAAATTTCTTTTTATTATTTTTCTTTTCTATCCCTAAGGTTTAATTTCAAAATTTGTATTTTGCAGGGATATTGCATGAACAAGTGAAGAATTGCACAACAGGATAGAGCTTGCTTGCTTGCTAAAAAATTGCATTGCTAAGCTAAAATAAAAACAAAAATTGCTTGCTTCAGAGTCGCCGGAAAGGTTAGTTTTGTAACTCTACCCACGAATCTCCTATTAGTGGGGTTTTAGAGGTGCTTATTGATTGAACTTTTTCTGCATTAGTGCAATTGCATAAAAAGATCTTAAGAGTTATCCCCCTCACATAAGGTCGGGAGTGATTACCCGTTCCTTGGCTCAAAAATTACAATCGCACATAAGTTTTTTCTAAGCTTGAACTAACTTAAAATCAAATAGGACTTGGCCACTAAGATTTCGAGCTCAATTAAGTGGAACTATTATGAGAAGACTCCGATGAATACTTTCAAGCTTTTGAAGAAGAACTTCTTTATCTTAGAAAGAGTGACTTAGTCATTGCGGCAGTGCCTGGCCTGCAGGAAGGACTGAATCGCTTGTTTGACTGGTTTGACCGGTAAACCCACAATCTTTCCAACCCACTTAGGAGCTGTCTAACTAGGGAGAATTTTATTCTCTTAAGACTAGTAGTTGAAAAGTAATTACCTTCAAATTAAATTCAAGATAAAGAAAATACTAGATTGGAATTAATTGGTTAGGTCATCTTGTGTGCAATCTTATTTAGGATTTAAAAAATCCTTCTTCAGAGCAGTACCCTGGTTCATGTGAAAGTGGGTTCGTGTTAAGAGTCGATTAGAGTCTATTACTATTTTTAACCCTACTGCAATAATGGGTGATGCAAATGAAACCCAACAAATGACCTTAAAGAATTACATGTATCCTACAAGGTCCACCCAGCCTTCCTGTATCACTTTGTTGGCCCTTAAGGCAAATTTTGAGATTAAATCCGGTATGATATAAATGCTTTTAGTTTTTTGAGAATTAACCAATGAGAACCCATAACAACATGTTAGGGAATTTAAAGATATTTATGGAACCATGAAATATAATCAAATGACAGAGAAATCCCTAAAACTTAAATTGTTTCCCTTCTCCCTAAAGGAAAAAGCCAAATCTTGGCTTCTTTTTCTCCAGCCTCGCTCAATTTCCACTTGGGTAGATTTAGCTGAAGCATTCTATAGGAAGTTCTACTCCAAGTAGAAAATTGCTACCATATGTTATGTCCTCAACACCTTTCATCAATTACAAGAGGAGACGTTTTTCACATATTTTGAAAGATTCAAGAATCTTTTGCTTGAGTGTCCTCACCACAGATTTGAAAAGATCTATTTGATCCAAATGTTATATGATGGCTTAGACTACCCAACTAAGATCACGATTGAGTCCCTTTGCAATGAATCATTCACTAGTAAAATCGCCAATGATGCATGACAATTTTTCAAAGTTGTGGCAGAAAACACTTTAAAATAGGAACCTGTTGATGTTAAGTAACCCACCACCACTACAACTACCATCAACAAGGGTGCTATGCGTAGACTTAATCTAATTTTGAAACTGATGCCAAAATGACATCAGTTATGAGAAGACTTGAAACTTTAAAGATGAGCAAGAGAGCACAATCTTCAGTTCATGAACCATCTAAGTCAGTGGTGTCTCCCGTTTATGTCCTTTGTGACAGTCAAGACTACTTGATTGAACAATGCCCTGCGTTGCCAATTATTAAAGTGGAGTAAGTAAATGTACTCAATACATTTCATAAGCCTAACCCAACAACAACCCATTTAGTGAAACATACAATTCGGGATAGCGGAACCATCCCAACGTTTCATGAAAATCTTCTCAAGGATAAGGATATGGTGGATCATCATTTCAAAAACCATCTTAAAATAATCAATTTCACAAGGGAAATCAATTCAATCTAATACCATATGTCCCTCCATATATCCTCCCAATCAATGAAAACCATCTTTAGAGGATACTCTCCAACAATTCATGCAGAACCAAGCACAACTAATCAAACTCAAGTCCAAATATCTCACAATCAGAATCAGGCGATACCTCGGCTCAAGTTCAGATAGATTAGTTAGCTGCATCTGTTAGGGGGAGAGAGAGAAAGGACATTTTTCTAGTCAAACTGTGCCCAGCTGAGAGGACAACCTGTTCCTCAAAATACTTTTACAGGCCAGTTCATAATTGGTTCTGCTTCAAACCGTGAAGTTCAAGCCATCCATACTTTACGGTCGGGCAAGAGAGTGGACAACTAAGTCCAAGCTCCACCAAAAAATCCTAATGTTATCAAGAAAAAGAAAAAGAGAATACAAAGGAGTTAATAAAGAAATATGACCAAGTTATTATTGACAATCAAGAAAAATCCTTTGTGCCAAAGCCCCATTTCTTCAACGTCTTCAACCAACTAGGAAGAAAAATCACTGTGAGGAAATTTTAAAAGTTTTCAAGAATGTCCAAATCAACATCCCCTTCCTAGATGCCATCAATCAGATTCAGAGGACCTAACCACTGTTAAAAGGAAAATTTTTGTGCCTCGTGAAGCTGCATTTGCTACACAAGCATCCTTTCTCATCCAGCAACCTATTGCACCCAAGTATGAGGATCCGAGGAGTTCAACTATTCTGTTAAGATAGGAGATCAGGTTATGGATCAGTGTCTGCTAGATCTAGGGGTAAGTGTAAATCTTTTATCTTATTATGTGCACAAATAATTAGGTTTAAGGGAGTTACAACCCACTAATCTTATATTACTTCTAACAGATAGGTCGGCTAAGATCCCCAAGAAAATTGTTGAGGATATTATTTCGAAGGTCGGCGAATTTTATTTCCCTGCGGACTTTATGGTCTTAAACATTGAACAAGTTAGAGACCCAAGCAATCACTTCCCTGTGATTTTAGAGAGATTATTCCTTACTACTGCTGATGTTGTCATTAGATATAGGAATGGAGTCATGACCTTGTCGTTTGGGAATATGACAGTCGAGCAAAACATTTTTCACACTAGTTCCCAACCATATGTATTGGAGAATCTTGAGGAGGTCAATATGATTGATGTGTCGGTCAATTACACGTTTGAGGATTCTTGCTATGAAGACCCCTTGGAGAAATGCTTGACCCATTTTAGAATGAATTTTGACATTGAGGAGTCTATAGAAGAAGTCAACGCATTGTTAGATTCTGTTTTCATCATGGACACCAACCTATGGAGACCCAACATAGAACCCTTGCCATTGCCAACATTTATTCTTGTTCCATCAATCATCGAACCTCCTAAGTTGGAGCTTAAGCCTTTGCCAGACACGTTAAAATATGCCTTTCTAGGTGAGTCAGAAACTTTGTATGTGATAATTTCTTCCCATTTATACAAGGACAAAGAAGGAAAGTTATTAAATGTTCTTGGTGATCATAAGGAAGCCAGAGGATGGTCCATAGCAGACATTAAGGAAATTAGCCCCTCTGTGGTAATGTACCAAATTCATCTCGAAGAGAATGCTAAAAACTCGAGAGAACTACAGAGGCGTTTGAACCCTGTTTTAAAAGAGGTAGTGATTGGGAGGTCATGAAATTGTTAGATGGAAGTATCATTTACCCCATCTCTGATAGTCAATGGGTTAGCCCTGTGCAAGTTGTGCCTAAAAAATTCAGAGTCACAGTTGTTGCTAATGAGAATAATGACTCCAACTCATGTTCAAACTGGTTGGAGAGTGTACATAGACTATAAGAAACTTAACCTCATGACTAGAAAAGATCATTTTTCTCTTCCCTTCATCGACCAAATGTTAGAACGTCTTACCGGTTATGCGTACTACTCCTTTCTCGATGGTTATTCTACATATAAACAAATCCCCATTGCTCGTGAGGACCAAAAGAAAACGATATTCACTTGTCCGTTTGGCACATTTGCCTACCGTCACAAGCCCTTTGGGCTATATAATGCACCTGCTACTTTTCAGCAGTGTATGTTGAGCATCTTTTCAGATGTGATCGAGTGATTTCTAGATGTTTTCATGAATGACTTCTCTGTCTTTGGGTCTACTTTTGATGAGGGTTTATATCATCTATCATTGGTATTAATAAGATGTAAGGAAAAGAACCTAACTCTTAATTGAGAAAAGGTCATTTCATGGTGAAATCTGAGATTGTCTTAGGACACATTATTTCTGATAGAGGTATAGAGGTTGATAAATTTAAGGTAGAACTAATCTCCAAATTATCACCTCCTAGAACTGTTTGAGAGGTGTGATCCTTCTTAGGCCACGCTGGGTTCTACCGTCGCTTTATCAAAGACTTTTCAAAAAATTTCAAACCTCTATGTAACCTTCTAGCAAAGGATATTCCTTTGAGTTCACCTCTTTTTATTTGGTAGCCTTTGAAGGGCTCAAGACCGCGTTAACCTTGGCACCCATCATCCGACCACCTAATTGGAATCTTCCATTTGAGGTGATATGTGATGCTTCTGATTATGAGATAGGGGTTGTCCTAGGCCAGTGAGTGAATAAACTTTCTCATGTCATTTGCTATGCCAGCAAGACTCTTAACGATGCCCAACTGAACTACTCCACCACTGAAAAAGAGTTGTTAGCAGTCATTTTCACTTTCGACAAATTTTGTCCCCTATCTTATAGGTTCTAAAGTCCTAATTTTATACAGCTTTAAAGTGCCTTCTCACCAAAAGATACTAAAGCCTGTTTAATCTGTTGAATCTTACTCCTACAAGAATTTTATCTAAAAATTCACGATAAAAAAGAGCTGAGAATGTTGTCGCAGATCACTTATCTAGGATAGTGGACGAATCTGTGTTTGACTCGCTTCTTATCCTTGAGACATTTTCTAATGAGCAATTAATGGCTGTTTCCCCTTTGACTGTTCTGTGGTATGTCGATATTGTGAACTACCTTATCACAGAATAGATGTCTGATTCATGGACTAAGTAAGAACAATTGTGTTTCTTAGCTATATTCAAAGGGTTCTTCTGGGATGAGCCATATCTGTTTAAATACTGTCCCGATCGGATTATTCGACGCATTCCTGACTCTGAATTCAGGAACATCCTTTCATTCTGTCATGACCAAGCCTGTGGTGGTCATTTCAGTAAGAAGAAAACTGCTGCAAAAATTTTACAGTGTGATTTCTATTGGCCCACTTTGTTCTGTGACACTCATGTCTACTGTCAATCCTGTGATCGTTGTCAACGTTTAGGGAAAATTGCACGGCGGAATGAAATATCGTTAAACTCAATCTTAGTTATCGAAATCTTTGATGTTTGGGGTATCAACTTCATAGATCCCTTCCCTATGTTTCATAGATACCAATATATCCTTGTGGCAGCTGAATTTCTCTAAATGGAGGCCATAGTATAAGAACCAATGACCACAAAGTTGTGTTAAACTTCTTGAAAGAAAACGTATTTTCTCGTTTTGGCTTCCCTCGTGCAATCATTAGCGACGGTGGAAAATATTTTTGCAATCGTACATTTGAAGCCTTAATGAGAAAATACTACATCAATCATAGGGTAGTCACCCCTTATCATCCACAGACTAGTGACCAAGAAGAGGTTTCCAACAGAGCCATCAAGACTATTCTAGAGAAAACGGTAAACATCACTAAGAAAGATTGGTCTGTTCGATTGACTGATGCCTTATGAGCATACAAAACTGCATTCAAGACTCCTATTAGAATGTCTCCATATAGGTTAGCTTATGGCAAAGCTTGCTATCTTCCTGTCGAGTTAGAACACAAGGCATACTGGGTAATCAAATGCCTAAATTTTGATCTAAATGAGGCAGGAGAGTCTAAGAAACTTCAACTGAATGAGCTTAAAGAGATAAAAAATGATGCATATGACTGTGCAAAATGGTACAAGAACCTTATGAAAATGATTCATGATCGAGTCATAATTCGTAAGAAATTCCAACCAGGATAGAAAGCCCTGCTTTACAATTCACGATTACATCTCTTTTCATGAAAACTGAAATCCCGTTAGACCGGTCCCTACATTGTTCATAAGGTGCACCCACATGGTGCAATTAGGTCCACAATATCACAGATGGTACCACTTTTCAAGTGAGTAGCCATCGATTAAAATCATACTGTGAGTATCTGAGCCCAAAAGTAGAGAAAATCCTTCTGGAAGATTTTGTTTATCAGGATTGATCTCTATACATGCTAAGGATCCATTTCTATATTATAGTTTTTTGTGTTTTTTTCTTTTTCTTTAGGCAATTATGGATGACATTCACTCATCTTCATCAGTTACTATCTTTCTTCACATGCTTACGATTATATCATATTGTGTATTCATTCATACATTGAGGACAATGTATGAGATAAGTGTGGGAGAGAGTTCTAACATAAGTTTTTTTTAAGGTTTTCTTGTATATAAAAAAATATTTTTGAAAAGAAAAATAATACTTTGACTTATTTTTGTAAGAAATTAAGTTAATTTTAAGGAATAGGAGAATCATAATTAGGATTTCTTATACTTGGTTGAAATAAGAATATTTGTTTGATTTCTAAGGTTAGGAAGATAAATTAAAAAAATAATTTAGTCTTGTTTTTACCTTGATGAAATATGCATATTTTATACACTTACACACTGAGGGTTCAAAAACAAAGATTCTTATGCCTTATAAAAAAAGAAAAAAAGAAAATATATATAATAAGAATCCTCTGATTAAGCTGGGTTTTTGTGCCTCATAAAGCATAATTATTCACGCTTAAAAGTGGTTCATATCATCAAATAAAATTCTTAATTTTGTGGCCTTATTTGCTCAAGTCCTAAGTCCTTGAGGTGTTTTCTCACCTGGTGTCCTAAAACCGTTCGGTTTGGAGTCACCGATTAAGGCTCGTTACATGGGCAATTTAGAAAGCCTCAGAGAGTTAAAGAATATTACCACTAATATATACATAAATAAGGCATAAGAGTTAGAGTTAAAGAACCCTTAGTCAAAATATTAACGGTCACAAGATGCATATGATTTAGGATAAAATAATAGACTAAATGAGAATACAATTTTATTCCTAATTTTGATTGATAGCAAATCTTTGAATAGTTCAGTGCTCCAATAACTTATAAATTGCTTAATTCTTATACAAACACTTCAAATATTTTCTCTTTTTTTAAAAATGCATTTTTGAAAATACTAATAATTTATTTCTCTTTATGGATTTTGTGGGCGCAATCCACTGAAAATCCTCACGAGACAAAACTCGTTCTTTAGGGGTAACCTAAAAGTTTAATGGCTTGTTGCACATGCTAAGTGCAATCGTGATTCCTATGAAAGTGAGTTAGATGTTTAGTTTTTCTTTTGTTTTTGTTTTGATCGAGGACGAGCAAAAGATAGGTGTGGGGGTGTGTTTGGACACATATATTGTATAATTATCACAGCATGCCTATATTTATTCTATAATAAATCCTACAACTCGCTGTCTTAATGTCTAAATTCATGCAGGATATGATAGAGAAGATAAGCATAAATCCTATCCAATTAAATCCAAAAGTTCAAATCAACGAGGATCGATTCAAATCTAGAGGCCATCTTATCTAAAGACTGGATCTATCAGATAAGATAATACCATAAAAAATCAAAGGAAAAAAAACGGAATTTTTGAAGACTAAATCGGCTTCGCTGAGGATAAAGGGATAGAATGTCAAATCTAAAGCAGAATCTGAACTTCTGAGAGGATAAAAGGATAAAGGAGAATTCAATGGACGAGAGCCCCCAGAACCAGAACCAATGGCCATGATCTAGCCGCGGAAACGCGGCCCATGCCATGTTTTCGTGACACTTCATTTGAATTAGGGGGAGCGTTTGCTCCCCCTATCTTCATATGATATCCTTTGTTTCTATTTTTTTATAAATACTTATATTCTTTGAGAGAAATTTACAGTAGAAGGCTGAAAAGACTGAGAAAGGAGAGTTTTGTGCATTGTAATGCGAGATTAAACAAAATCAAGAGTTTTATAACAATGATTTATGAAAAAAATTCAGAGTTCTTTTACAAGATCGTGCACCGTTTTCAGTCTAAGATTCCTCAACTCTTCTCTTTATTTTGATGTGACTCTCTTCTTTTCATTGCATATTTTATTTTATGAATTCATCAATAATCTCATGCATGTTTTCTCTTCTTTTCTTTTGTTAATTCTCTTGTCTTCAACAGCTTTGGAGGAGGAAGACGACAAGGCGACGACAAGTCTTGTGCTAATTCCGAGTTCCATCTTTCTTCTCCCTTCCTCTCTTATTTTCTTCATCGCTTATTTCACGTCGCCTTTGCATTGGTTAGTACTCTTTTACTTCTTTTACTTTTTTACTCTCTTACTTTTAATGCTTAAAGATTTTTAGTTTTTAAAACAAAACTTCAACCTTCATCCAAAGATTTCTCAACTAGCTTATGATTATATGAGATTTTTAATAACTAAGTTTTAAACAAATCTTTATGGATTCGACCCTATTTTTACCACTACATAATGTTGCTAAAAAGATTTTAGCAAATTTAGGTTTTGATAACTTGTACGTGGTTTAAACAATGATGGATTTCATCTTGAACTTTGAACCGTGAACAGTTGCCACCATGTAAGCAAAGGCAGTTGTCTCTGAAGTAGATTTCAAAGATTGGGATTCAATGTTGGCGGAGTGCTCATCATTCACCTCAATTCTCTTGGCTAATAGACTGTAGGACTGGGGCAATTGTTCCTGTATGGGTCTAAGTGTGTCGGTATACCTTTTCAGGTTTGACAAGAATATCCTTCAAACCTGCAGATCAGTCAACATCTGACTCTTTTGAACTGACAGTCGTTTGCTTCCCTTTGGACTTGCTTGGTGTAGAACTTGACCCCACCATTACTTCTGGGTACTCGACGTCAGAGAATGATTTCTTCTTTCGGGATTGTCATCTTTTGGCTGAATTTAAAGCCGCTGACAACCAACTAAAAATCGAGGATTTGTTTATCTGAAAACTGCTATGGCAATCAGAAAGTACTACTATGATGAGCCGCTCGCAGTGACATTGAAGAGTGATTTGATGAACACTCATTTTCCTCATCATGTGGTCCATTAGGTCTGCTATGGGGACATTTGAGGAACTACCCTCAAACTCTTGGGGTTAGGGCTTCTTGGCATTTTATGTCTTGAAGACATGCCATTCTAAAGCGGGTCTCACGTTGCTTTGTTGTGATGCGAACCTCACGCGGTGTTGAAACACGGATCTTCAGTGTTGGTTGAGCTTGACTCAGAATGCAAGCCTCGCATTTAGAGTAAGAAACGCAGGCGTGGCGTTTTGAGACAGGCAGAACGCGGGTCTCGCGTATAGAATTATAAACACGATCTTCGCGTTCTGAGACAGGCAGAATGCAGGTCTCACGTTTTGGAGCAGGTAGAACGCGGGTCTCACATTAACCTCGCGTTGTTGAAAAACGCGAGACTCGCGTTCTTGAACAGAAGTGCAATCCTTACATTGCTTGAAAGAAACGCGGGTATGAACCTCGCGTTCTGAATCTACAGAACAGATTGTCTCCACAGAATTTTCAATCTGTTGTCGACGAGCACGATGCCTTCGTCAATGTTTAGCATTCCGATTGAGCGGTAAGGGTTGTTGAGAACTCTCGGTAACATGAAATTGCAAAGTTCGAAGAGGAGAGTGATGGCGGGATTGATCTTTACCATCGTTGTGATCGTGTACTGACGCATTAGCCCCGCAGGTCTCCTGAGAGATATTGACGCGGGTTGCATGGGTTGCACGAGAGGTTTTCAGAACCTCATTATAAGTGGCACCACTTGCGCTTGAAAGTACACCTAGAGGGGGTGAATAGGTGTAGTGCTAATCTAAGACAAATAATGCAAAATTAAAACTAAATGCTAAATACGCACTTATGAGTAACCACGACTGAGTCTGAATTCCTCGTGAAGGGCTCTAGAACTTCTCCTCACGATTTCTCTAAATTAAGAGTTGAAATGCTTCAATAGCTCTCTTGATTGAACACAAGTATGGGCACACAAATAATATCAAGCATATGAATATTAGCAAGTAAAGTAATGCAAGATATAAAGAGTTGAGAGTTGAGAGAAAAGGTCCAAATGCAAACAAGAGGATATATTTTAAGGTTCGAGCCACTGCTTTACGTCCCCGCATTCACACAGAAGGACTTCCACTATCCACTATAGGATCTTCCATAAAGGGACATCCATCAAGAAATTGGAAATACAAATCGGGAGTACACAACTCCAACTCTCTCACAATCTTCTATATAAGAGGTAGGCACTAAGTCAAGCACAAAGTAAAGAAGGAATTATAATCTTGGTGATCCCATGATCACAAAAAAAGACTTGGTGATCTTAATAGACCACAAACAAAAACATTTCTCACAATACAAGATCCTAGAGGATAGATAAGCAATGAAAAGTTCAAGTATGTGAGTAAAACAAAGTGTTTGAAAAATAAATAATAAAGAAAACACTTAGTAAAAACTTCTTGTTAGATAAAAAAATGAAGAACAAAACTAGAATTCTCAAATATTGTTTTTCTTTGATTTTTCAAAACTTTGTAAACAAATAAAGTTAGAGATTTGAAGCACACGAAAACTTATTTGAAAACTTGTTAAAAACTCTGTAGAAGATAAAAAATTTAGCTCTTGAAAATCTTGTAGAAAACTGGCCTCAAAACCTATATTTATAGGGGTTTGAAAAATATAGTTGTTGGGGTCAAAACAGGCCAGACAGGCCTGTCGGTCAACAGTCTAATGGTCAAATTTTTAAGCGTTAAGGCTATCGATCGACCGGATGGTCGACCGTCCCCAAAGGCAAATAGCCTGTCGACCAAACCTGAGAGTAGGTTTGATCCAGCCGGTCGACCGTGCGGTCGACCGGCCCAAAGGTTAAGGCCTTGTGCATGTCCTTGTGCACATCGGTCGATCGCTCAGTCAACCGAGCCAAGCTTCGGTGGACCGGTCGGTCGACCGCAAGCAGCCCCAAAACAAGATTTATTGGTTAGAGATATTAGACTTTTAAATATCAATAAAATCAAATAAAATCTTATAAAATCCACAAAAATAAGTTCATGTAAATATTTGAAGTAAAAATATGTTTGATCAAAAATCAACTTATATTACAAACAATTTGAATTATTTTTTAGGCATAGAAATTAAAGCTTAAATCGAAAACTGTATTTTCCAAAAACTTAGATTTTGAAATGGAAATTTTTTCTCCAAAACTTGTATAAATACAAAAATAATATATTGAAATACATTTGAAGCATAGTGTGTATGGATAATATCCAAAACACATATAAATGATATATCTTTATTTTTTTACATTAAATCCAAAAATAAGTTTTGATAAAAATAAAATTTAAAACCATGAACTAGATACATCAAAATAAGTTTTTCTAAACATATGAAGTATAGATGTATATGAATGAAATCTAACATATATAAACCATGTAAACTTATTTTGATTCTATCTATTCATGAAACCGAGAGATATATTCTTGACACTCAATAAATCGGTTAAACCGAAGCCAAAAACTATTGAAGTTGTGTGTGTATATTTGAGCATATCAAAACTAAACTATCCTTACACAAGATCTAAACAATAAATAAACCTAAACTGAAGTCTTCTTATCGGTCTTCTTCTCCAAGATGACTCGATTCAAATTTGATCCAAATGAGCTTGACTCCTCTTAGAGTACTTAATGCGAACTTGAAGCTGAGCTCTTGAATCAATAAGTAATGGCTTCAAAACTCGAATCTTTGAATTCTTTCTTGAACCTACACACCTATTAAGATCTTGATCAATATCTGAGACTTAATAAATACAAGATCATTAGTACATTAACTACATAAGTTAGTCATCATCAAAATTAGCGTGAAATGTCCTTGGGCCAACAATCTCCCCCTTTTTGATAATGATAAAACTTATGAGGTTGTGTATGCACGGATTAAAGATAAGCTTCATAGAAGCTCCCCCTTAACTCATGCATATCAATAAAACATATAAAGATATTCAATAAAGCTCTGATGTCAATAAACAAAATAAAAGGATATGCAATCAGAGTCATAAAACACAAATGCATATGAATATGCATAAAATATATATACGTATAAACGCAAATAAACATGCATATATAAACTAATATTTCTCTCTTTTTTGTCAATTATCAACAAAAGGGTAAAAGACCAATTGAAAGAAAAACAATCTTTTTATCAATTGAACCAATAGAAAGAAATGATACCAATTGAAAGTAAATTTTAAATCAAAAATTTATTTTTAGGTAAATACTAAAATTATTTTGCAATATAGATACTAATTTGAAAATAATACTAATTGAAGGATATAGATACCAATATTGAAAATGTTAGCATTTTTCAAAGCAAAATATTTTTCTTCAAAAAGAGTGGGAGTAAGATAATAATTGAAAATAAATACAATTAAAATATAAAATAAGAATTTTTTGAAATACCAAACAAAACTTATTCATAAGCTTATAAAGATACCAATTACCATTAAGAACATAAATTAAGCTTAGCATTAAATCAATTTGTGCTATTACACATATTTGTTTATAGCACAAGAAAATCATATATATGTATGTATGATCAATTTAAATACTAATTTTGAAGTATGATGCATACATATATAGAAAACATGAGTATATAAAATGATATAGCAAAATAATCATGTGTATAACTCATATATACCACCCTTTTTATGACATGTTTAAAAGATATACATTTTGAGCATACAAGACATGATCGTCTATCCAATCGCCCTTGAAAGGTAGGGGTTTTCAACTGAAAATAGTTTAGCATATATTGAAAACTCTACCAATTGAAGAATACGAAACTAGTTTTAAGGTAATTTTGAAAAGTAGTACGAAGTCCTTCAAGAAAGGAATAAAACAGTATATCCACGAAAACATGCTAACTACACAAAAATTGACACTCAAAATCTATAAAGCATATAGATTCTCATGAATTCAAAATCATGAATAAACATAAAATATAGAGTGTGCAAAATCATGGAAGAAACATATACATGAAAATAAATTAATGAAGCCCAATCAAAACAAATAAGTTCTTTTTATGAAATCATCAAACATGAGAAAAAAATTCAATTTTTATCAAAAACTAAATAAACTTCAAGGCATATGTATGTTTTGTCAAAACTAAAGCACACATATTTATCCTAAATATGAATTGAGTTTTTAAAAGAGTACATGGCATGTAAAGCAAGTGACTCAAGGATAGAACATATATATCATATAATTTAAACAAAATTTACATATACATGATATTAAACATATTTTTATGAAAAACATGTACAAAATAGGGAATACAAGTGTAAATATAGAAATCATCAAAACTAGGTTATACAAATACTGTAATGAGTACACATGAGCAATGAACCATTCAAACATAATAATCAAGTGTAGCTCACTAATTGTATAGGTATAAGCACAAGTTTAATGAAAATTACATCTAAACATGTAATCAAAACATTAAGCATAAAACATCGAAACATGATTGAGAAGTCATTAGTATAAATGCAACTGTTATTAGAATTAAAATATACACAATAGTTAAACTATAGTGAGAACACAAAAGATATGAACATATAAACATGGGTGTATCGCAAAATGCTATATATGTATATCGCAAGTCTAATAGGTATTGCATTTAAGCATAATGAGCATGAAAATCAAGACTGTTAAAAATCATCAATAAGAAAGCATGTAAGCATAAACAAGGAGTTAGAAGACAGTTACTAAACCCAATTGAACTAATCTCTATATCTCCAAACTATGGTGGTTCTTCCACCAAACCTCCTTGATAGTGATGCATTCAATATTGCGTCATTTAAGCTCAAAACACTCCACCACTAAGGCACTACTACTCTCACGTCTTGTGAGAGTCCACACCTATATCAAATACAATAGGAGTGGATTTTGGTACCGAAGCTTTCATGAATCCTCCGGGGTTAGCACCTTTCCTAACCCAAGCATGTTTACTTGCAAAATTTAAAATATTTAACCTGTTATAATAAAATTTTGCAAGGTGGCCCTTGCGGCCACAATGTATACAAGTGTACACTCTAGCATATATTGAATCATGTGTATGAGCATGATGAGCATGTGTATGCCGTGAATGGTGTACATGCATATGTGGAGCATGTTCTTATGAAACATGAATTCCAATCTTTTGTGCTTCATGGCACATTGGCTCAAAGTGGAGCCCAAACAATCTACACTCTTCTTCAACATATAAATATCATTATTAATAGAACAAGATGTGGTATAAGTATGAGAAATAAAATTCTTTTCACAAGAAGATGGAGCTATAGTAGCATAGCAAACATGAGAATCTAAATTATTTTTCAAAAAAATATTTTTAAAGAAATATATTCTAATTCTTTAGAAATTAAAAAAATTTTGTTTTTCAAAGAATCATTTTCTTTTAAAACAAAATCAAAATTTTGAAGACAGAACCTCATTTTTCTTCAAAATATCATTAAACTCATTCTTTTTTCAAAATCTCATTTTCTTTTAAAGCAAGATCAAGTTGAGTTTTCAAGAAATCCCTTTCACTTAAAATCTCAACCCTCTCTTTCAAAACTAAATCAAGTTTTAAAAATAATGTCTTATTTTCTTCTTTTAATTCAAAACTCTTACTTTTCAAATGTTTGTATTTTGAGAGCGAGTTTTTACAAAACATGAAAAGCTCTTCATTTAAAGCATGAGTATCCATACTACTGTCATGATCATTATAAGAGTTAGCACAATCATCAAGATGAGTATCCAAAGTTACCTCAAGGGAGTCATTCCCTTGGACATGAAGGAAGCTTGGTCGGACTCATCTATTCTTGGTTCTCTCTCCAAAATGTGTTGAGTTTGTTTCTTGGGAGAGGTCAATGTGTTTCACACTGCAAAAGTGGAATCACAATGAGAATCATAAATAAATGATCTTTACTTAGTGTGTGCTTTAGTGCATCCATGGCTTGTGCATTGGCCTCTAAGTACTTGCCATTATCAACATATGATTTCTTTGTAGTGGCAAAGTAAACATGCAATTCTAGGGCTTTCAAAGATGAACTCATTTTAAATTTTCACATATCTATATTAGAGGCATCACATAGGTGGAGGAAGATAATCCATGAGTGCAATGAACGTGTGCAAAATAATAGACTAAATTAGCAATCTAAGGATCACACTCTTAGATAGTTAAACTGAATATCAGGAGCGCTAGCTCTGACATCAATTAAAAGTACACATAGAGGGGGGTGAATAAGTGTAGTGCTAATTTAAGACAGATAATGCAAAATTAATATTAAACGTTAAACACACACTATGTGTAAACAAGAGTGAGTTTGAATTTTCAGTGAAGGGCTCTAGAGCTTCTTCTTATGATTCCTCTAAATTAAGAGTTGAGGTACTTCAATAGCTCTCTTAATTGAACACAAATATGGGCACACAAATAATATCAAGCATATCAATATGAGTAAGTAAAGTAATGCAAGATATAAAGAGTAGAGAGTTTAGAGAAAAGATCCAAACACAAACAAGAGGATATGTTTCGAGATTCAAGCCATTGTTCTACTTCCCCACCTTCACACAGAAGGATTTTCACTATTCACTATAGGATCTTCCACAATGGGACATCCACTGAGAAATTACAAATACAAATCTGGAGTACACAACTCCAACTCTCTCTTATAATCCTCTACAAGAGGTAGGCACTAAGCCAAGCACAAAGTAAAGAAGAAATTACAATCTGGTGATCCATTGATCACAAATAAAGACTTAAAGATCTCAATAGACCACAAACAAAAACTCTTCTCGCAATACAAGATCCTAGAGGATAGATAAGTAATGAAAATCTCAAGTATGTGAGTAAAATGAAGTGTTTGGAAAAATAAACAACAAAGAAAATACTTGGGAAAAACTTCTTGATAGATAAAGAAAATGAAGAACAAAACTAAAATTCTCAAATATTGTTTTTCTTTGATTTTCCAAGACTTCGAAAATAAATAAAGATAAAGATTTGAAGCACAAAAACTTGTTTTGAAAACTTATTAAAAACTCTGTAGAAAATGAAAAATTTAGCTCTCGAAAATCTTATAGAAAACTGGCCTTGAAACCTATATATATAGGGTTTGGAAAAATATAGCCGTTGGGGTCAAAACAGGCCCAGACAGGCCTATAGGTCGACCGGTCGGTCGACTATCCAATGGTTGAATTTTTGTGTGTTAGGGTTGTTGATCGAACGGACGGTCGACCGCCCCCAAAGGCAAATAGCTTGTCGGTCGGCGGTCGACCAAACCCGAGAGTAGGTTTGATCCAGTCGGTCGTCCGTGCGGTCGACCGACCCATAGGCTAAGGCCTTGTGCACGTCCTTGTGCATATTGGTCAATCGCTCAGTCGACCGAGCCAAGCTTCGTTCAACCGGTTGGTCGACCGCAGGTAGCCCAAAACAGGATTTATAGGTTAGAGAAATTAGACTTTTAAATACCCATAAAATCCAATAAGATCTCATAAAATCCACAAAAAAAAATTCATTTAAATATTTGAAGTACAAATTTGTTTGATCAAAAATCAACAAATATTACAAATAATTTGAACTATTTTTGAGGCATAAAAATTAAAGCTTAAACCGAAAACTGTATTTCCAAAACTTAGATTTTGAAATGAAAATTCGTTTTCTCCAAAACTTGTATAAATACAAAAATAAGATATTGAAACACATTTGAAACATAGTGTGTATGGATAGTATCTAATGCACATATAAATAATATATCTTTATTTTTGACGTTAAATCCAAAAATAAGTTTTGATAAAAACAAAACTTAAAACCATGAACTATATACATCAAAATAAGTTTTTCTAAATATATGAAGCATAAATGTATATGGATGAAATCTAGCATACATATAAACCATGTAAACTTATTTTGGTTCTATCTATTCAATAAATCGAGAGATATATTCTTGAAACTAAATAAACCAGTTAAACCGAAATAAAAAACTATTGAACTTTTGTGTGTGTATACTTGAGCAAATCAAAACTAAACTATTTTACATAAGATCTAAAACAATAAACTAACCTAAACTGAAGTCTTCTTGTCAATTTTCTTCTCCAAGATGACTCGATTCAAACCTGATTCAAATCAGCTACACTCCTCTTAGAGTACTGATGCGAACTTGAAGCGTGAGCTCTTGAATCAACAAGTGATAGCTCCAAAACTCGAATCTTTGAATCCTTTATTAAAGCTAAACACCTACAAAGATCTTGATCAATATCTGGGACTTAATAAACACAAGATCATTAGTATCTTAATTTATAAGTTAGTCATCATCAAAACTAGAGTGAAAGAGCTTTGGGCCAACAGCGCTGTGAGCAGTGATGCGAGCCACTTTGGGAGAAATTTCCGAAGGGATTCGAGAGCGAGTCCCAAAAGAGACTTTACGGTACTGCCGCGTTGCCTTGGGGCTAGCGGAGCCTGAGGAAAGAAATTCCTCAAACATTTCTTGGTGGAATTCAATGACGAAGGATTCTACCGTCTTCCCGAGGAGCTGGACATCAACTTGTACCATGGTGTTCTCGTCAATAGAGAATAAAGTCCCTAGCGGCGTCACCATCTTTTGTTTGGTTGGAAAAATAGAATTTCTTTGAGTGGATGAAAAATTACAATGGAATGATTCTGATTACAAAAGAGGAAAAAATAACTGGTTCTCTCCTTTATTTAAGATTGGGTTCTTCGTATGGCGATGGAGAGTGATTCTTGCTCTCTATTGGTCGGATGAATAACAAGCTTCTCTTTGGAATTGTTCTCAAAAATCAATCAGGAAAGGGCTCTATTTTTAACACACTAAGTATTTAGAGTCCACTGATTTCTCCTTCTGAAAAAGCAAGAGGAAAGCAAGATGCTTTTTGCTTTCAATTTCCAAAGGTTTCTCTTTCTCTTCTCTGGCTTCCTCTCCAAAAGTCATCCCCTTCTTTCATAGCTCCTCAGGCTATTTTTAGGGAGTTAGGAGGGTATAATTATCCCCTATAATTCCTCCATAATGAGAATTAACTCCCACATTATATTGAGAGTTAATTGACCCAGTGGGGATCAGCTATAACAAAAATATGGGTCTCACGATAAATGCGGACCTCGCGATGTTTGTTGTAGACGCAGACGTCTCAGTTAGAATGCGGAGTTGCTCAGACCCGCGTGAGGCGTAAGATGTGGAGTTGCTCAGATCTGCATTTGAAGTGGAATGCAGAGTTACTCAGACCCGTGTCTGAAGTCTCTTTTTTCTTTGGACGCGAGGTTCACATCTTAGTTGAAACGCTCCTTCGTGTTGAAGTGAGGTTCGCCTCTGATAACTTGTCCTTAGTGATTTTTAGACAGCCTACAACGTCATTATGACTGAAATCGTATGGCAGAAATGATTAATATTCTGCAGATTTGGTTGACTGATAATCTTTGGATGTGGATTGACTTTTGCGGAGATTGGAGATTTGAATTGGAGTCGTTTTGACTCCTTCTCCATCTAGAAATTAGGTGGAGCCCTATGGTTGAAATCTATCCATCTTCAAAAAACTTTCTTTCTTTCAAATTCCTTGTCCTAGTGGATTCTAGTGGTGAGGAAGAGCTGGTGTCCTCGGTGGTACGCGGCTGATCGTTGGAGGGTAGGGAGGTTGTGCCCTTAGCGATTTTGATGGCCTTTTCCTTGGATGTTTCCCTTGATGGTTCGCTTCCTTGGGGCCATAATTGATCTGATAGAGGCTTTTGAGGAGAATTTTTAGGTTTTGTGAAGGAGAAATCTTGAGTGTAAGATTTTAACTCTTACTGAAAACACCAATTTGTATGGAGATTTTCTAATAAATTAATCGAACAATTGATCTCACACCACAAGCAAATGAGTCTCTTGATTTTTCTGTGATAATTGAAGATTTTAGCACAGTAAACAGATGGGAATAGAGGATTTTTTTGTGAAAAACCAAATTGGGAAAAATCACGTAGAGGAGGGAGAGAATTCACAGCAATCTCAAGGTTGCAATGAATTCTACAGAATCTTCTTGTGTTTACAACTTCTCAAATGCGATCCTCTTTCTCGATGGATCTGCAGGTACATAAATACCCTGTAGTGTTGTGATTTAGGACACGAATATTTCAGATCTCCATAACCGTATAATTTGCACACTGTGATTTTTTTATAACTGCTCAGATAATAACGCCTGATTGTTGGGATTGATGTGCAGAAATATCCACCATTATCCATAACTGTCCCCACTAATAAAAGGAGCGCTGAAACATTTAGAGCGTGGGGATATTCTGATGGCGTAACTGACTTCATGAATCAGGAAATCCTGCCGCTGAGTTGTATCCACGGTGGAGGCAGAAGTCTCTGCGGAGGGCCTTTGCTGTTCCGACTAGTGAGATGGTTTCGTCTGAGTTGAATATCAAGGTTAACAATCCCGGATAGATATGGTCAGAGAAGGACCTGGCAGTTCGCATGTTGAAGAGGGACCTCGGGTCAGAGAGGGACCTGGCAGTTGCAGATGTCGGAGAGGGATCTCAGGTCGAGTGTGGACTCGGGGTAAGGTCCGAAGCTTTCTCCTTGGACCCACAGTGGTCCAGTTTGTATGTAGAGTTTGTTGCTCGCTTGAAATACTTCTGGTATAGTGGGACATGTGTCACGATCTTGACGAGGGTCAAAATATGACCAATACACTCAATAATGAATATCAAACTATAATATAAGATTTAATTGCAGAGATTAAATCATAAACGTATAAGAGTAACACCCTCATCTTGATGTCCCCGGTCACCGCCCGCTGCCTCGCCCGTCACTCGTTCCCTGGCCGCACCGCACAACTGCGACCAAGCCAGTACACCATTGCCTCTTCCTTGGCCCCGTTTTGTCTTGCTCGCAACACTACCCGTTGGCAGCCTCCCCTCACCCCACCGCTTGCTGCAACAACCGCCGCATCAACCAGAGAGGGAGAGAGGGATTAAAAGAGAGGGAGAGAGGGATAGAGATAGAGAAAGTGGAATTGAAGGAGAAGGTATTAGGGTTTGAGAATTTGGGAAAATGAGAGGGTGAGATCAGTTGAGAAATGAGGGATGGAAGAGAGAGATGAGGGAGATAATTATCCCCTTTTTACATTTACAGTCCCAAAATTTTCATTTTCATTTTTTTTTTAACAATTTCTCTCTTTCTTTCATCACGCCACATGTATCCATAAATCTCAAGCAAAATCCTAGCCATTGATCACATCCCTACATCCACACCTACCGCGCTACATAAATCCCTTAATTTAATTAGTCAAATTTAATCAAGAAATACTAATAAATCTTTGTACTTGTATATCATTTTCTTGTACATATACATGTAGTTAATATATAATAATTATATATATACATATCAAATTATTCATACACTTTTATATACACTTATATTTATAATTACCCAATTTCATTTCACTTTAATTTTTTTCTCCAAATTTTGAGAATTCATTTTCACACAAAATTAATTAAATCATCATCTCCAATAATTCTGTATAATCTTATTAAATCAAGGTTAAAATATTAAATCAAGATTTTAATAACCATGGTGTTACAGGGGGCACGTAAGTAGCCACAATAGTGCAACCCGTTTGCTAAGTTGACATAGTGATTCGTTGGTGTTCGGCTTAGATTTAAGAAATCTTTCATCGAGATGGAGAATTATGAGAGAGGATTTAAAATCAAGGAGATTAAGTTTTTTAACTCATTGGCAAGAAAGAACAGAGAACGGGTCGGTTGACCGCTAGGTCAACTGACGTGCACAATAACAACAACAGACAGCGTCAGTCGACCACTCGGTCGAACAACGTGCACAGTTGGAAGGAACATGCACGGGTCGATCGACCGACCAACAGAGTAGCATGCGTTAGGAGTTAGACTTGCGGTTGATCGCATATGGTACATGGTGCACATAGAAGCCAGTCGATCAATCGCACCCGATCGACTGATCAATGGAGAGCTGATTGGCACTGAGCAGATGGCCTAGAGATCGACCGCCCGATCAATCAACACGCAGTTCTGGCGCACTCCTGATTGGTTTCTGATTTGTATTCTCATTAGATTTCAGAATTTGTGGTTTCTTTTTCTTCGTGCATTCTCTGGTTATATATTAAGGGATGTTGTACCCTTATTTGTAATCTGTATTGGTGATTTGATTAATAACCTCTCCTTTCTTCTCTGAAGATGTATGCAAATTGCCGAACATCGTTAAATCTCGTATTTTCTACTTTGTTCTTTTTTCGTGCATTTGTGATTGTTCTCGGCAACTCTGATAGTTGTTCTGAACCTCCGGAAGACCCAATACTTCCCTCCCTAAATTTCTTTCTAGTTCCCACTTGTATTTTCTTTGTTTGTAATATTTTTCGTTTTATGTTGGTGGAGGTTTCCTTTCCTTGTTAATGATGAGATCTTAATCTTTATGTAAGCCACATGCACTCTTAATTTTTAGATTATGCATGTAGGCCATCATATACCAGTTAATTATCAAAAAAGAAAGAAATTCCTCATGACATCTCAAATGCTTTTATTCTTTTCCCTGACGCAGCTGATCCAAAAAGCCATCATATACCAGTTAATTATCAAAAAAGAAAGAAATCCCTCATGACATCTCAGATGCTTCTTTTATTCTTTTCCCTAACGCAGCTGGACCATTTTGGACTTAAACTAGAGATCTCGCTTGTGAGGTAAATCATCGTACATACAATCCAATCAATTAAGAGAGAATCAATAGTTTCTTTCTCGGGAGCGATTTATCCTTCCCAAACAGAGCATATAACTCTGTTGTACTATGCTCTTCAAGTGTGTCTGTTACCTTTCCTTTCTTAGATAAGTTTTTATGAAATAACTTTGATGAGAAAAAAAAACAAGATGTTAAAAGACTTATTGGCCAGTTGTTACCTTTGCTTGTGGTTATAAATGCGATTGGTGAAGTCAGTCTCGCATATTATGCAAGAGGGTAATCAATCGGTTGATTACATTGCTATTGTTGGCTCCACAAGGCATTAGGGTAGAGTACGTGATGAGAAATTTACCGTCCAACCTTTATAAAAGCTTATTTCATTAGGACAACAAAAATAGCGGTATTAAGAAGAGAGGTCTACTGAAAGCCTCTTGTACATCAAAAAAAAGAAAAAAAAAAAGAATTTCGGATCGAATTCTAGATACTTCAAGATTATTTTCCAAGCTTACTCTCATTTTGATTTGAGAGGGAGATTTATTTATTTATTTATTTATTTATTTATTTTTTTTTTTTTTTTTGAGAAACAAGATCGAGACTATTTTCCAATCCATGCACACAAAGATTGAGGGATAAATTAATAGACACATTCATTACACTGACGTGAGGGGCACCGCGGGTGTGAACAACAGGTATTGAAGAGGAATGTGCCGGTAATTGAGTCATGACTACGTCACCGGTCCGCTTTGGATGTTGGTTCCGAATCTTCCGATTACCTTTTGGGTCAGGTCAGGTCAGTCCACAATGAACCCGAGTCACATGCTGTCGACATTAGAGGACATTAGAGGTTAACCCGAAACTCTCTTTAATCTTCCTCCCTCCCATTTGACATTTGCTCCGCCGCTCGTTTTGGGTTTGCCTAGCCGCCGATGAGCGCCATCGCCCTTTCTCACGCCGGCACTGGAGGATCTCGCTTATCGTCGTGCTTCCCAGATCGCAGTACGCATCTCTTTAAAATTTGTTTTTCTTTCGTTCTTCCACGCCTTCGATCTCATTGCTCTCGAATCGCAGGATCCAGAGTCCAATGGGCACTCAGAGGATCCATAGTCCTCCTCCACGCGGTCTTCGCCGGCCCCTTGTTTCTCTTCGACAGTTTCTTGATACGGATGTTGGAAGTAGACCCCTGGTAATTTTTTTACCTCGTCGTTTTTCTGTATATTTATTTATTTATTTATTTCTTAACTTTGCGCTCTCTTTTTCAGGTACTTTGCAATGTACTTGGTATTGTTTGTCACAACGCTGGTTCAATATCTTCTTACATCTTGTTCATCTCCAGGGTATTTGTTTTCATTCTCGTGAATTTAGTTTCTCTTTCTGTTGGAACGTAAAGAAATTGAAAGATGTTTAATTTTGTACCTTTCTGGCTAGGTATGTGATTGATGCAATGAATGCCGTGAATGGAACTCAGGCTACCTTTGTTAATGTGCCGAATATGTCAATGTAAGGGGTTCTTTTTACCCAGATTTTTTTGGGAAATTATTATTCATTTACGTTGTTCAGGAGTTGTTTAATTAATTAATTTGGTGTACCTTACTTTTGTTAATGCGTGACGGTTAACAAAGACAGTCTGCTTCTGGGGATAAAAGTTTGGACTCTACCAAAGATCATAACTTGTTGGGGAGACAGAATTGCCAAATGAATGCATTGTCGTGGTTCAAACTAGTCATGGAACTCTACCCTCCTGGACAATCCACTAGGTAATGATGTATTATAGAACCCTGAGAACATCGTGTTCTAATTAAGTTTATCCCATCTTCATTCCTGTGCCATTATTTTGAGTGTGTGCGCGCTCGCTCATGTATTTATTATTTATATTTTGTGAGAATAACATTGTTTAATATTATATTTGCGTGTATATAGTTTCTAAAAGTGTTAGGGGTTCGGATTTCCCAATTTTTTATAGTATGTGAAAACCAAATCTCTAAAGGTGCTTGACATTTTAAAGCATAGACCTAAGGAAGAAGAAAAGAGGGAGGGAAGAAGCCACTTTTAAACCATATATGAGACTTTTAGTTTGGATCTTGCTCCCATGTCCCTCCATATCGAGATATTTATTTTGGATGTTCATGTTGAGTGAATATGCAGTACAATGGCACATGCCACATAGACCTCATATGCATTTTAGCCATTTTATCAGGAACAAATCAAGAAAATTCATAAACGATGAAATTTTGAAAAAAATTAAAGAATTTTTAAAATGTCAAAATGTTGCATAACAGTCAATAAGATAATTTTATATGACTATATTGAGAATGGGGGATACTCTAAAAAAGAAATGATAGTGAGGGAGCACCAAACTCTGTTAGCATTTAGCAACAAGATCGATAATAGCAAAGAGGAGATCTACAAGCAAGAATAATCAATTAACAAGAACAAAGAAATTGTAAAAGAGGGTGACTTATGTTTATGTTAAACAGGTTTGGCGTCGGGGGTCCAAGGTTGGCATGACATCTTACCACATCTTATTATGCTCTGCATATATTGGTGCAAAGGGATTGAATATGGCTTTTACCATGTCCATATCCATTTTCCAAACACAGATACGAATATGGTTATGGTTTGGTAAAGATAATTCATATTCATATCTATCAAACTCAGCTACAGTTACTGATATGAATTAGACATGAGCTAAATGAATACTTCACATCACTATTCTTCTTAAACTAAAATCAAAATATGTTGCTTTTAGTTTCACTTATCCTAAAGTGAGAAAAAAGTTATCAAATTACCTAATAGAAAAAGTTACAAATAAAATGCACATAACGACACATTATGTGCAGACACGTTTGTTCAAGACTGTATGTATAAATAATGTATGATATATGAGTGATTGATTACAAAAAAGACTAAACGAATGAAATTTAGCTTCATGATCTGAAACGTCAACTTGGTTTTAAACAATAATGAACATTGTGCATTATATTTCCATGAACTAGTTATGCTCAACGAGCTAGGAAACCTCAATATTAAAGGTGCTAACTGATGTACCGATAGATATTGCACGTACAAATTACCATATCCATATCTTTTTTCTAATTACAATACAAATATGGTTCTGACTTCTGCAAGGATAGCTCATATATGTATTTGCAACCGATGGCGATATGGATCTGGATTAGATTGAATATTATCCATATATGTTTGTATCCCCAACTGCATATGTTGGTGCGTAGGATATGGACCGTTATATCTTGAAGGCCAGGTCCATGCAAAACAATAAATCTAGGTATGGTGTGGGTATAGTGGTCGGGTACTAAACTCGACTTACTCTGACTTTGTAACCCTAACCATAACCTAAAACCTCCTTTTATTCCTCCATCCCCTCTGGTGTAGCCCTACCTCTAGCTCTTCATCATTCTTTCCCCTCTGCTGTCCTTGCCCCTCCTCTCTTCTTCTTGTCCTCCCTTTGCCTCTTTCTCCCCTTTCTTCTTCTCCCCTCTTGTTCATCATTGCTACCTCCACCTCTTCTTCTCCTCCCTTCCATCACCCTTGCCCGTCTTCTCTCTTCTCCTTCGGTCCTTTACCTCATTGCCATTGTCTCCATCTCGCCCCTCATTGCCCCAACCTCCAGTCATTACATTCACTTAGCTTGTCTTCCAATTTTTACTTGACCTTGACTGAATCCAACTCGATTTAGACTCAGGTTGTGGGAGGAAAACCTGCCTCGAGTCGGTGTGGGTACAGGCTAAGTGTTTTTAGTGTAAACACGAGTAAACCTGGACCGAGCCCGACCTGAGTTGCCCAAGTTGCATCCGTGCATAACACAATATGCAGTAACGTAACAAGGGTTATTGCATATTGGGGCCAATAGCCCCGTTCCCATTTTTATGCTTTTGGTTGGTACATACATCGATGCAATCACTTATATTGTTTCTACAATAATGTTCATGTTGCATAGTAATCGATCCACCTTCCTTTTCAAAATATTAGTGCTTTCTGATTGCCTCCTCTTAAAACTCCATTTTAAACTCTTCAACCCAACATTTGTGAACTTAGGACCTCTCATATCTCATGAAGTCTCTCTACTAACTCTTTACTTCATGTATATAGCTCCTAGAAATGAATATTCTTAACTTAAACTTCATTTTGCTAGTGAGTCATTTAAAAGATACGTAAGGTTTTTATTTTTGTTGTATGGCGTGGAGTGTTGTTGGTGGTAAGGGTAGAAATCTCATACCAACTTGTGAATCACACCCAAATTCAGCACATAATGGGTTTAGGTTCACTACAAATTGTTCAACATGTAAGCAAGTTGACTTTCGTGCCATGTATATTGCACGGCTTAGGTTTGGATTTGTTTTTTCCCCTTGCCCATCTAATCCAAATCACATGTATGATCTCTATATATTAATAACTATAATATACATACTTAAGCCAAGATGTAACTTCTATCTTATTGGAAGTGCTACTAGTTACAGTCAATCCAAGAAAATCAGCAACAATTGGAATTTTTACACCTTGTTATGAGCAATTTAGTTAGAAGGGCATGTTCTCTTATTTGTGGAAGAAGACTTCCAAAAGGCATGGTTCAAGGAACTTTTATACCTTAAAGGCTTCCTTTTCAGTTTTTTTAAGTGGACTATCTTTCTCTAATTCTCTGCTACTCTTGAGCCAATAATACTTCCAGCATGAGTTCTTCTAGCTGTTTAAAAGCCAAACTTTTTTCATGAAGATATGCCATGTTCTATTATAAAACCTTTTGGCAGATATCTTAAGGCAGACATTAACACTCTCTGCTTAGTTGAAATTTTATCGCTAGGGTTTGTGTTGAGTTGGATCTTCAGAAGACTTTGGCAAAGTAAATATTTATTGGGTTATCAGCAAATAAGAAATTTGAACAGCCCTCTCTGTTTGAGGAGTTCAAATTTTGCACGATTTGTTGGGGAAGCATGGGCATGTGAATGACCAGTGCAATAAGAATATGGATAAAGAAGGGAAATCAAAGAAAAGGATGAAAGCCTAATGACCAAAGGAAGGAAGCTCATGGATCTTCAAAAGAACCAATGCAAAAACCAAAGGTGGATCATCATGGGTAGCAATACGGGACATCGTGTAACGCCCCGATCCTGCGGGTCCGGAGACATTACTGCGACGTATATACGCAGGTCGGAAATACCCTCACGTATATAAGCTAAGTATCAGTACAGGCAAGAATCAGAGTATGGAAGCACGTGGTGCATTATACATTCCAATATAGGAGTACAATTACAAAGTTATCACCAGGTGTGACACAATATTACAAAAATATTATATCATCGATAGGCGCAAATGTAAGAATATAAAGAGATGTACAAGTGTGAATAGTACAAGGGCGCTCACGAGTTTACAGAAGGGAAACTCGAGAGACGCGCAAGGGGCCTGGAAGGATGGGGCTCTGGACGGTCTGCTGATGATCCACGCTTCAGCTGCGCATTTATGATCAGCAACTGGAATAATCTACTAGCTCCAAGCTCCGAGACGTGGACATGAGGATTCAAGGGAGTCAGAACTCCCTAGCGAGTGGTAATGCTAATGCCAAATGGCGTGTAAGATCAAGCACACGTGTATCGATAAATCTGAATCAAAGCGTATATTGAAAACGTGTTGTGAGCACAAGCATACTATATATGATCGAGATATCAAGTAATGAGTGGTAACCAGGAATCAGCATGAAACGAGAAGTGAACATAAAACCGATGAAAACAATTGTGGCAAAACAAGTGACATAACTAAGTTTGCAAAGCAACACAATAAGTTATTATCTTGGCATCTTATTATTATTACTCGTCCGACCCATATATCTAGGTATGTGTCCTGGTGTATATCTCAACACACATACATCCATATATAAGTAAGTCGAGGTTGGTTATTGGAAGCTGATGAAGAACTGATAGTTCATACTTATAGTAGTTTCCGTCCGCCCGGGACACAGCCATTGGGGGCCTAAAATCCCCATAACACGCATCTTCTGGGGGCCTGAAATTCCCCTAACACGAATCGTCGGTTTAGTATTCTACCACTATAAGTAAGGCATCATACCAGCATCCATCACTTCCTCCCATTTCCCGTGTAAGTTGTCCTTTTTATAGCTTGTTAAATATAATTATCAGATTACGGGAATGAGTAGGAACATAACTGGTCATAACAGGAGTACATAATAGGCATAACGGAAGTTCACAACAAGCATAACGGGAGTTCATAACAAGAGATTAGGTACTACATTCCCGTAATATGATAATCATGAGTTAAGAGTTAATCATAACAGGTAAAGTTTTAACATGTCAATGATAAGTGCTCAGGTAGGTGACAGGTGATAAGCATGCCATAATAGGGGGCAGGTGAAATAACATGAGCAGGTGTCAGGTAGTAGCATGTCAGGTGATAACACATCAGTTGTTAAGTAATACAGGCAGGTGTCAGGTATTAGCATATAGATGACAGGTATCAAGTAATAGCATGTTAAGTGTTAATATAATAAGTATGTACATGGCAAGTGATAGAATAATAGCTGAGCACAATCAAACGGAGCTGAGCAAACTGGAGGTATGGACAGCAAACAATGTTTAACATTAGAGCGTCTGGCGAGGTTACCGAGATGACTCGGCTTAAAATGCAAGTAGAAAATCCTGTAGCATCTCGCTTAGATGAATCTAGCGGTAAAGCGCTGAGCGCTGAGCGCGGTCTGAGCGCACTTCTCTTTCGAGGTAGTGGGCGAGAGCCCGGAGGCTAAAGTACGCTCGGGGTCTAAGCGCACTCTCGGTAGCTACCATGAAACCTATAAGGGTACATGCCTAGAATTCATTGGATAGCCAGCCTGGGAGTGGGCAGAAACCCAAAGTAGGTACGAGAGTACCTGCACGAAATGTTCGTACCACACGAGCATTCATAAAAGCGTGATAATATCTACACTACTGTGGAGTGGAGAAGCCCGGAGGCTGATAGGGTCCGGAGGCCGAATAGAGAGCCCGGAGACTAACGACTACGAAGGGTCGGCCATGCATGATATAAAGCAATAAAAATAGTACATCACATGCATGGTATATATGCAAGAAGTAAACTACCCTAATACAAGTATTCGTCCACAGGCATATACAAGTACGATCACAGGCACTCGGCCACATACAAATACAGGGACACCGCCCAATACAAAATACATATAAATACGAAATAAAATACACGTCGACCTGACGAAGCGGGGAAAAACCGAATGGAGGCGAGGACACTCGCCTAAATCTTCGAAAAACACTGAAATTCCTGATCTCTAGAATCCAGGTAACCAACGCGTAAACGCGTTCAAATATAATAAATATTATATTATGTAGAGAATGAGAGAGAATGAACCGAAAGGAGAGGGAATGGAGACGCGGGAGTCACGTCGCGTAGATGCCACAAACGCGGGGTTCGAGACCCGTGTTTAAGTCAGGGCATGAGAAGAACACGGACGCGGATGTGAGCTCCGCGACGCGTTGATACAAGAGCGCGAAAGTCGCGTTATACAGATATCAAGAACGCGAGGATCGCATTAAAGAATCGCTGGGACGCGGGGGTGAGCTCCATGTCTAGCAATTAACATGAGAGAAAGAGAGACATGGAGATGAGAGAGACGCAGGGAAGGAGGGAGATGAATTACAGGGAATAGAGAAAGAATGGAAGAAGGAGGGAAAAAGAAGAAGAAAGAAGGTAAGAAAAGAAAGAAGGAAAGGAGAGAAGAAAAAAGAAGCAAAAGGGGAGGAAGGCCGGCCGTGGCCTGGCCGGCGGTCGCCGGCGGCGGCCGATGGTGAGCGGTTAAAGCCCAAGCCAAATGGTGGGAGTGCAACTCTAGTTCATTTTGGATTTTTGGAGTTTTGGAAATGAGGTTTCGGAGAATGAAGCTATACCTCGTTGGAAAGAGCACTCCGAGGGGGGAAATGACGTGGTTGTTGGTGGCCAAAGTGGTGTAGGTTGCGGTGAAGATGGTGGAGATGGTGGAGAAGATGGTGGTGGAAATGATGGGCTTCTTGATGGAAAAAGAAGAAGAGGAAGGTGGTGGTGTTGTTGGAATGGAGGAGATGATGGAGGGAAAGGTGGTGAAGATGGTGGTGGTAGTCGTCCAAGGAGGGGTAGCCAAGGAGAGGAGTTGGCTGCGTTTTGCTGCTGGTTTGCCGGAAGAAGGGAGAAAGGAATAATGAAAGAGGAAAAGAAAGGGGTGTATATATATAAGGGAGATGAGAATATTTACAAGTTTGCCATGTTTTCACTTAAATGAGACTCGCGTCTCGTTAAAATTAGACCCGCGTCTAGGCCAACTGAGCCAGACGCGGAGATGATCTCCACGTCTGAGAAAACGCGAAGGTCGCGTTCGGCAGGGGAGAGAGAAAGTCATGATGACTCGATTAGAGTTGATTGGAAGGCCATTAAAAAGAGAAAGAAAGCGAATCTCTGCATTAAAGACCAGATCTGCATCTGGTGAGCCTCACATCTAGTGAGGAGAGAGAAAAATGGAAAAAAATATAAATACAATATCTGGATAAAATTCTGGTATTTAGGAAAACATCGAAAACTCTAGAAAAGCCCGAAAAATGAAGTAACTTGGAAAGGTTTTCAAAAATTCTCAAAAATAAAAAATATTATTTAAAACTATTTAGTGAAATCAGATTTCATAAACTCAATACAGTATTCAAAATAAAAATCTTGAAATTCACTGTCGATACTGGTCTACACTGGGTTGGCCGGATTTTGATAAATTTCGAAAAATCTCCAAAAATGTATTTAGATAAAAAATATGATTTTAAGAGATAAATGTGAAAATAGTTTCTAGAAATTCAACTCCATTTGTAAATTAAAAATATGAGAATCGGTCAGCGGCACTGGTCGACACCGGTTTGAAGATTTTCACTTTAATTCAGAAAAATTTCAAAAATCATAAAAAATGTAGAATATTGAAAAATGATGTTTGAAACTGAAATCGGTCAAATCTGAATATCAGAAAGATCAAACCGAGCAATACTCTAGGATCGGGGCCCCGGTTCAGACTAGGGCTGACACTAAGTCCACGAATCCGGATTTAATGCAAAATGATCACAGAAATAATCATAAAATAAAAATAAATACAGGAAGTAAATAAAAAAATACGATTGAAAAATCTGAATTCGCAGCTAAGTATGCATTCCGGGAACTGGGTGTTACATTCTACCCACCTTACAAAAATTTCGTCCTCGAAATTTCGATAAGGGAAAGATGAACACAGGAGAGACTAGGGTCGACAATGAGAGAATGATAAAGTGGAGTATTTACGAAAAATTACCAACTCAAAATACAAAAGATCAGGTGTAGCGGTTACAGTGATATCCTTAAGGTTCATGTTCTGGATACTGGGATTCATATTCTTCTGCTGCTTTGCCTGATGCCTCTATTGTCATGTTGTAGACTTGGCCTCTGCATGATCTGCTCTAGTTCTTGCTCCTCTCTGTGGTTGATCATACTGCTGGGGCGGGAATGGTGCTCTTCGGCCAATGGGTTCTGGGTTCCCTCTCTGTGGTGGGGCTGGAAGTACTGGTCGAACTGGTGCCATATTTCCTACCCTTTTGAACGGGCAATCTCTTATTGCATGACTTCCGGTCCCACAGGCTAAGCATAGTCCGTTAGTCATTTGACAGTCTTTCCTATAATGTCCAGGCTTGTGGCAGAAATTGCATATGATCTGAGGAAGAGAAGGTTGGAATGGTCGTTTGACTATCGGGCCATTGATGGGTCGGGTTGTGTGTCTTCGTTTATCAACTGAAAAGGTCTTTTTATTGGCTTGTTCTGTACCTGGTTCTCGTTTTTCTTCTTCAGCCGTCGTTCTACTTCACAGGCAATGGAGAGAACCTGGGAATACGTCTTCAGCTGTTGAGGAATAAGAAACATCTGGACATCCATTTTCAACCCTTGCTGAAATCTGCCAGCTCGTCTTTCTTCGTCTGTCGCCATGTACGGTGCAAACCTGCTAAGTCTCAATAATTCGGTAGCATATTTATCCATTGACCGATTTTGCTGTTGTAGCCGGATAAATTGTTCTTCCATTTTCTTTTGAGCTATTGCATGGAAGAATCTTTCGTAGAAACTCTTTGAGAACTGGTCCCACGTGATGGGTTTCTCCAGTGTCGCTTCTTTTGCCAACCACCAGGTTGTGGCCACATCCTTCAGTTATATCTTGGCCACTTTCACTTGGTTCTCCTCAGGGATTCAGGCTGCTTTTAAGAGATCTGTCGTGTCTACCAGCCACTGTTCTGCATCCAGGGGCTTCTTTATGCCTGAAAAGATTGCTGGCTGTAATCTCCTGAAATCTGACACATTGCCTGGCCTCTGCTCTCGAGGTGCAACTAACAATCCTTATCGTAGAAGCTCTGTCTGCTACTATTAACTCTGCATCATCCCTTGAAGTACCCTCATCAGGCTATCATTGTCTCTAGTGGATCCATCTTGAGAAGTACCGGGACCATTGCGTGTTCCTCGTCTTTCCATATCTGAGTTGGTTGAAGGCGTAACAAGTAGGAGCTGGAAGGTAAAAGATTGAAGGGTCTCAGGATTCAAGAAATAGATCAGAAGGAGAGAGATAACTCTGCACTTGTAGTTGGAGTGTATAACTAGGACTATTGTATTCCAGTTGCAAATTTTTTATCATTAATTTGCCTTCTGGACGTACTGAGGATGTGAGAGCTTAGGCTCTGATACCATCCTGTAACGCCCCGATCCCGCGGGTAGTAGACGTTACTGCGACGTATATACGCAGGTCGGTGCGACGTATATGCGCAGGTCGGAAATACCCTCAGTATATACGCTAAGCATCAGTATAGGCAAGAATCAGAGTATGGAAGCACGTGGTGCATTATGCATTCCAACATAGGAGTACAATTACGAAGTTATCACCAGGTGTGACCAATATTACAAGAATATTAATGTAACACCCCGTTCCCGGAATGCATACTTAGCTACGAATTTGAATTTTCAATCGTATTTTTTGATTTACTTATTGTATTTGTTTTTATTTTATGATATTTGTGTGATCGTTTTGCATTGGATCCGGATTCGTGGACTCGGAGTCAGCTCTAGTCTGAACCGGGGGCCCGATCCTAGAGTATTACTCGATTTGGTCTTTCTGGTATTCAGATTTGACCGATTTCAGTTTCAAACATCGTTTTCCAATATTCTAGATTTTTTATGATTTTCTGGAATTTTTCTGAATTAAAGTGAAAATCTTCAAAACCGGTGTCGACCAGTGCCACTGACCGATTCTCAGATTTTTAATTTACAAATGGAGTTGTATTTCTAGAAACTGTTTTGACATTTATCTTTTAAAATCATATTTTCTATCTAAATGCATTTTGGAGATTTTTCAGAATTTATCAAAATCCGGCCGACCTGGCGTAGACCGGTGTCGACAGTGGATTTCGGGATTTTTATTTTGAAAACCGTATTGAGTTTATGAAATCCAATTTCACTAGACATCTTCAAATAATATTTTATTTTTGAGAATTTTTGGAAACCTTTTCGAGTTGCTTCATTTTTCGGGCTTTTCTGGAGTTTTCGGTGTTTTTCAGATACCGAATTTTATCCAAATATTGTATTTATATTTTTTCTATTTTCTCTCCTCACTAGACGCGAGGCTCACCAGATGCATATCTGGTCTTTAATGCAGAGATTCGCTTTCTTTCTGCATTTAATGCCCTTCCAATCAACTCTAATCGAGTCATCATGATTTTCTCTCTCCCCTGCCAAACACGACCTTTGTGTTTTCTCAGACGCGGAGATCATCTCCATGTCTGGCTCAGTTAACCTAGACGCGGGTCTGATTTTAACGAGACGCGAGTCTCATTTAAGTGAAAGCATGGCAAACTTGTAAATATTCTCATCTCCTATATATATACTGATATACACCCCTTTCTTTTTCTCTCTCTTTGATTATTTCTTTCTCACTTCTTCTTCTAACAAACCAGTAGCAAAACACAGCCAACTCCTCTCCTTGGCTGCCCCTCCTTGGACGACTACCACCACCATCTCCACCAACTCCACCACCTTTCCCTCCATCATCTCCTTCTCCATTATAACAACAACACCACCACCTTACTCTTCTTCTTTTCCACCAAGAAACCCATCACTTCCACCACCATCTTCTCTACCATCTCCATCGCAACCTACACCACTTTTGCCACCAACAATCATGCCATCTTCCTCCCCTCGGAGTGCTCTTTCCAATGAGTTATAGCTTCATTCTCTGAAATCTCGTTTCAAAAACTTCAAAAATTCAAAATGAACTAGAGTTGCACCCCCACCATTTGGCTTGGGCTTTAACCGCCTACCATCGGCCACCTCTGGCCACCTCAGGTCGCCGCCGGCGACCGCCGGCCAGGCCAAAGCCGGCCTTCCTCCCCTTTCCCTTCTTTTTTCTTTTCTCTCCTTCTTTCTTTTCTTAGCTTCTTTCTTTCTTCTTTTTCCGTCTTTTTTCCATTCTTTCTTTCTCTGTTCCTTGTAATTCATCTCCTCCCTTCTCTGTGTCTCTCTCATCTTCCTGTCTCTCTTTCTCTCATGTTAATTGCTAGACGCGGAGCTCACCCCCGCGTCCCAGTGATTCTTTAATGCGATCCTCGCGTTCTTGATATCTGTATAACGCAACTTTCACTTTCTTGTATCAACGCGTCGCGGAGCTCACGTCCGCGTCCGCGTTCTTCTCGTGCCCTAACTTAAACGCGGGTCTCGAACCCCGCGTTTGTGGCATCTACGCGACGCGACTCCCGCGTCTCCATTCTCTCTCCTTCTGATTCACTCTCTCTCTTCTTTACATAATATAATATTTATTATATTGAACGCGTTTATCGCGTTGGTTATCTGGATTGCGGAGATCAGGGATTTCACAGTGTTTTCTGAAGATTTAGTCGAGTATTCTCGCCTCTATTCAGTTTTCCCTGCTTCGTCTGGTCGACGTGTATTTTATTTCGTATTTATTTGTATTTGTATTGGGTGGTGCCCTGTATTTGTATGTGGCCGAGTGCCTTTGATTGTACTTGTATATGCCTGTAGACGAATTCTGTATTAGGGTAGTTTACTTCTTGCATATATACCATGCCTGTGATGTATTATTTTTATTGCTTTATACCATGCGTGACCGACCCTTCGTAGTCGTTAGTCTCCGGGCTCTCTATTCGGCTTCTGGGCCTATCAGCCTCCGGGCTTCTCCACTCTACGGTAGTGTAGATATTATCACGCTTGTATGTATGCTTGTGTGGTACGAACATCTCGTGCAGGTACTCTCGTACCGACTCTCAGTTTCTACCCACTCTCAGGCTGGCTACCCAATGATTCTAGGCTTGTACGCTTATGGGTTTCGTGGTATCTACCGAGAGTGCGTTTAGACCCCGATCGTACTTTAGCCTCTGGGCTCTCGCCCGCTACCCGAAAGAGAAGTGCGTTCAGACCGTCAGGTCTTTCAGCTCCGCCTGGTAGGCATGTTTAGCGCTCAATGCTTTACCACTAGATTCGTTTAAGCGAGATGCTGTCGGATTTTCTACTCGCACTTTAAGCCGAGTCATCTTGGTAACCTCGTCAGGCGCTCTAGTGTTAAACACTATTTGTTGTCCATACCTTCAGTTTGCTTAGCTCCGCTTGATTGTGCTCAGCTATTATTCTATCACTTGCCATGTACATACTTGTTATGTTAACACTTGACATGCTATTACTTAATACCTGTCATCTACATGCTAATACCTGACACCTGCCTGTATCACTTAACAACTGATGTGTTATCAATTGACATGCTACTACTTGACAACTGTTTATGTTATATCACATGCCCCCTGTTATGACATGCTTATCACCTGTCACCTACGTGAACACTTGTCATTGACATGTTAAATCTTATACTTTTATGATTAACTCTTAATTCATGATATCATATTACGGGATGTAGTACCTGATCTCTTGTTATGAACTCCTGTTATGCTTGTTATGAACCCCCATATATGTTTGTTAGTACTCATGTATGACCAGTTATGTTCCTACTCATTCGTAATCTGATAATTATGTTTAATAAGCTATAGAAAGGACAAATTACATGGGGAATGAGAGGAAGGATGGATGCGGTATGATTCCTTAATATGTGGTGGAATATTAACCGAGATTCGTGTTAGGGGGATTTTAGGCCCCCAGAAGATGCGTTTAGGGGATTTCAGGCCCTCAAAGGTTGTGTCCGGGCGGACGGGAAACACTATAAGTATGAGATATCAGTTCTCATCAGCTTCCAATAACCAACCAGACTTATTTATATATGAATGTATGTGTATTGAGTGTACACCAGGACAATACCTCGATATATGGGTCAGACGATGTAATAATAATAAGATGCCAAGAAATAACTTATTATGTTTGCTTTGCAAACTTAGTCATGTCACTTGTTTTGCCACAATTGTTTTCATCGGGTTTATGATCACTCCTCGTTTCAGTGTCCTGATTACCACTCATTACTTGATATCTCGTTCATATATAGCATGCTTGTGCTCACAACACGGTTTTCAATGTACGCTTGATTCGGATTTATCGATAGTGTGCTTGACCTTGCACGCCATTTGGCATTAGCATCACCACTCGCTGAGGAGTTACTGACTACCTTGGATCCTCATGTCCAGATCTCGGAGCTTGAAGCTTGTAGATTATCCCAGTTGCTGATTAGAGATGTGCAGCTGAAGCGTGGATCATCGACAGACCGTTCAGAGCCTTATCCTTCTAACCCCTTGCGCGTCTCTCGAGTTTCCCTTCTGTAAACTCGTGAGCGCCCTTGTACTATTCACACTTGTACATCTCCTGTATTCTTGCATTGCACTTATCGGTGATGTAATATTCTATAATATTGTGTCAGATCTGGTGATAACTTTGTAATTGTACTCCTATGTTGGAATGTATAATGCACCACATGCTTCCGTACTCTGATTCTTGCATGTACTGATACTTAGCGTATATACGTAAGGGTATTTCCGACCTGCGTATGTACGTCTTAGTAACGTCTCCGTACCCGCGGATCGGGGTTACACATTGTAAAGAAGGTCCTTTTCAGTGAATAATCCTCATGCAAATAAAGAGTGGAAGTTGTTTTAGTGAAGAAGAATATATTGTTCCAATTCAAAACAGGTGTGGAGTTGGGTTATGGAAGGTCCCAGGTTCAAGACTGGGCTACGACTTTTGTTAAAAAGATTAAAATAAAAATGACTATGAGGATTGGGTGCTTCACACTCTTGCTAAGGATAATAATTCTACTGTAGATAGAACAACATAATCTAGAGAGTTGACTGCAGTCGCTTAGTGAAGAAAATCAAGTTTCTGAACATGATATTCAATTATCTCACCCCAGATTTTCTTGCTGCTCCATCTTATGCCTATTGGCTCTCAATCAGTAGAAAATCAAGTTTCTGAACATGATAATTCAATTATCTCACCCCAGATTTTCTTGCTGCTCCATCTTATGCCTATTGGTCTCTCAATCATGTCCAAGTGGAATTCATGAAGCTCTGGTCCCCATTACCTACTATGCTCAATTTTTGTTGGAAAAGGGACTTTGCTCCCAAGGGAAAAGGTTTGAGCTAAATCCAAACTATTAATTTAGACAACAGAGCTTTCCTCCTACTGCAGAGGGCCATTTATTTGTAGAATAGTTTCCTCAACAGAAAAGAAAGCCAAGAAAGAACTATAGAGAATTAATTCTCAGAAGGCGGGGTCTGAGATCTCAGTCCATCCAACGGCTAAATCATTATTATACTGAATAGAG
>JAVJIF010014497.1:0-99055 GCA_038442645.1 Agave tequilana | reverse complement strand
CAACTTAAAAATACTACTACTCATATCCAAAGGATTAGGAGACCATAGGCATGAGCTGCAATGTAAATGGCTACCATCAAACCTTGAAAAAGGCAGGTGCCCAGGACTGGAAACTGAAGTACATAAAGGTTTGGGATGATCGCATGTGGAAAAGAAGAAACCTTTTTAGTCGGGAAGAGAACTTACACATTGGATGATTGGTACCCATTATAACAGTCCCAGCCACTGAATCAATCTTGGCTTCCAGCTTTGAGTTTTGGACAAGATTCATAATCCATCTCTCTGCCTCGTCATAATTCATATTCAACTTTTCCGCAAGAACGCTGTGGAGCACATATAGAGGACACATGAGAGAGTCAAATTTATATCTGGTTATTGACTCCATCATGTAAAAAAAAAAAGGCGGAGACACATTCAATAAAATCAGCAGAGTAGAGATCGTTTTCAGTTGAATAAAAGAAAAGAAATATGACATGAATGCCCCACCATATACCAATTAACCTGTCACAGATGTGAACTACAAAGAGCAACCACCACTAGATGATTATTACTGTAGAGTTAAACTAGGTTAAGTTCATAACCACTATTCACACTGCACAACAATAGTGCATAGCTGCCAAGACGGCGTCCATTCAAGAAGCCTACATACTTCTAGTTAATATATAAATGTATTAGAGGGAAAAATAAGATTATTTGGCATTCTGGAGTTGATTGAAAATGAACTAAGAAAAGGTAAAGGCTAATTATGGTGCTCCCGTAACTTTTAAAATAGAATTACCTACTTCCAGAAGGATTTGGAAGCAAATCCTTCCAATTCAAACTCCATGATAGGCCATTCAAAAGGAAAATTCCGTGTTAACATTATATACATCAATTGAAGTGTTTAAAAACAAAAACAAAAAATCAAGTGCATTTGAGTGTTCTTGCTCATACATTTGATCATGATCTTAACACTAAGAAACTCTTACAAACCTTTTTTTTTTGTTCTATAAACATTCTAGATGCTAGACTAAACAACTCGCTAATTTAGGCTATGCAATTTTACATAATCAAAAATCAGTGAATTTGAATTTTGGTTCTGAAGGACTTAATATGATGTAGATCAACTTGAGCAGAGTGATGGTTTTCCTATCATTCAATTTGAATAGTAATGGGTTTAATTCCAATTCCTTCCCGAAGGAGCCAAATCCATAAACATGCTCGCAAGCATTATTGTAAGAGTTTGTCACAGGGGCAATTCGGCTTAATAGGTGCCTTATCATGAACAGATAGAACCAACCTGGTCTTCCCAAATCACAAAGAAATTGAACCAAGTTCTAACCATAAACAATAAACACTGATTCAAATCAGCCACTGACATTGTTCTGTCTCCAGGTTGACCTTCAACTAAATTGTAACTAGAACAGTAAACTGTATCCATAAAGCCACTAACGAAATAATAACATATTTACAAATTTGGATATAAAAATAGGATCCGAATTGATTTGGGGTCAGCATTGGATCCATGTTGTATAACTTGATTCAGAAAAAGAGAAGTCTAGTCCAAGGAGAAGCAGTTTTTGCTCTTAGAAAACAGGAGTCATCTGATCATCTCCTTTTCTTATAACCTTCATATTTAATACAATCCTTGGTCTTTGGATGGTTTTTTTATAGTTTATACATTGGTCTAGTTCACAAGGTGTTTCTAATTCTTTAAGCTAATTCAGTGATTCCATAATGTAGATGTGTCATAAAATAGTAATCTTCACTCTCTGGTTAGTAATGAATCAGCTCCTGTTTTTTTCCCGAGTAAAGTTTCCTTTCTTTAGGCATTTTCAACATTTAAAATGCTATAATTATATATATTGAAAATCTCTTCCCGAATTCTGCATAAACAGTCTATGCGCTGCTGGACTACACACATAAGAAACTGCATTTTAGAACATTAACTTGGTGTGACCTACTTTACATGGTACTCTGTTCCTTGCATATAACAAAGTTGATGCATACAAGAAATAGAACCAGATTCTTCAACGTCAACAGTGATAACATCATATCATTTTTTTTTGAAATTTTTGTCCAAAGCTCGGGGCTTATGTCAGATTTGAAGGCAAATAATAGCTTTAAAACCATCATTAAGGAAAACTACTTAACACCATTAAAGATGCATCTCCCACTAACAAAATCCTACTTGCACAACTTATTGTCAACTCTCAAATAAATGAATTTCTATTATGTTCTTACCAACTTGTTAACCATTTTGAAATGTGTCAACAACAATTCAGAACTAAAGCAGATGTCCACAGCCTACAGTGAGGATCCAAGAAATAATATTATTTTATATCCACAGTGACTATTAGATACATCTCTAGTGAATTACCAATGTCTAATACCAAGAGTATATCTACTAAGATTACTTATTAATAAACGGGAATTGTTTAGAGTTAATAAAGATATAATTTTGGCACACTGTGGCAACATAAATATAGTGACAAAGCTTGCAAACATATAATAGATTAGACAAATGGAATGTGTTTCTTTCATTACTTTTGAATTCCATTTAACTAGGATTAAGGTTCTTAAAATCATGGAACACTTAAATTCAAGCTTCACCATTTTTATTTGTAGCTTCAAGCATAACATTTGTAGATGGCAAAAATTACCAAGAAAAGAAAAATGATGCACGTACACCAAAAACAATGGAATTTTGACTTTTACCTTTTGAGGCATATTTTTCATGCAATTTACATCATAAGCTAACTATCAAGTTCTCTATCATATATCATTTATGTCACTCCCCTTTGAGAGGCAGTTTACTTACAATTATTGCTTGTGATTTAAAAAAAAAACTGATGATGTTTTATGATAGTTCGTCAGCAAGTTATTCATCACCACATGTGAAGATTCTATAAGTAGGAAGTAAAGATTCTGCGACATGACTACTATTAGTGATGAGGGCTGTTTGGATGCCCGGAAGTGGGTGGAAGTGAGGAAGTAGGAAGTGAGATTTTTTCCTTCTGGAAAATGAGAATTGTGTTTCATTTCCAGTGTGTGGATGGTAGCAGTTGGGAAGTGTAATTGGAAAAGAGTATGTCTTTTCTGGTGTTTGGATGGTAATATGGAAGTGAAAGTGAAAAGTTGACCATAAAGTTGACCGCAAGTTAATATTAAAATAAATATTAATTATAAAAAAAACAAAATTGGACTGTAACTAGATTGCAAGTGAGATTTGCATGAGCACAAAATTAACTATTTTGAGCTACAACTTATTAATAATGAGATTTACATGACCACAAAATTAACTTTTAGCACACCCTTGAAGTGGGCAAATGGTTGTGTAAAAGGGAAAATAGAAAAGAAAAAGGAGTTTTTTCATTTTCCTTTTTCCGGTGTTTGGATGGACAGCGGAAGTGGGAAATGAGGCCTCCCACGGTCCCACCTCCTCACTTCCTCACTTCCAACTCTAACCAAATAGCCCCAAAGCTTCAACTATTGACCTTCAGATTTAGCATGCCCTTTACTGGAAGCTAGTAATTCAGTAAGCTCCCTTTGTCATTACTATAATATCTCATCTTTTAGGTATACGAAAAACTAGTGCAGACAACTTGTACCTACCAGCCATTTACACATCAACTACATGACATTAACTCCACTATATAACGAAACAACAAAACTGAAATATAATTTTGGGTGATTAAGAATTAAGACAGATTCTTCTACGATTCTACGACAAAATAGAAGGCAATCACTTAATTTTTTGTTACATAGAACATTGAGGCGAGTTAGCATGAAAATTCAGATGGCTCATTTTCAGACAGGACCAGCGTTACCTGTGCAATAGTCTCGGCCTAAAAAGAGAATGAAGACATTACTTTTACTAATCAATATTGTGGTTCTTTAAGGAACATTTGGATGCTTGTCCAGAAGATGGCCGGAGTACCTTATAAGCAATGACTATTACTTATGGATTGTAGTAAACTAGTAAAAACTAAAATTGAGGATTTCAAACGGCCAACTGTCACATATGCATTGATTAAGGTGCAACTGTGTCCGCCTCTGGGTAACAGGATTCTAGATCTTTTATGTGTGTTAGAGTGTGACCAAAGAACCAAGAAGGTACCCAGAAGGCAGTTTTGTGGTCTCAACTGATTAGTTGCAGCTAATTATAATTTGCTTCCAATCTAACAAGTGTTAGGTCACATACCTGATATCAATACATTGGTGTATACGGCAGTAACTCTCAAAAATGAAGAGACGAGCATTTTCGAGAAACTCATCCCTCAAAGGTACTATGGTGAAGTTACCATCTTCGACACGTTTGCCAAGAAAGGGATCATTCAGTATCACCTAAGTGTATGTAAAATATGAATGCATCAGATAATATTATGGCAAAGTAAGAAGAGACATTTTAAAGTTAAGAACCATAAAATAAGAATAACAACATACAATAAGTAGAACAAGAACAAGGGAGAAGGATACTTGTGAATCCAACCAAGCATAGAAAGTATTCAGGAACATAAATAATACTTAGATAATTTTCTAAATGCAAGACTATGCCACCCGAACGAGGAGGCACATCCACCAACGGAAGAAGCACTAGATCAAAACAACTGAACTTAAACAATTGACCCTCGAGCAGACTTCATGGGACCCCACTTTACTACACAAAATCAGATTGATTTAACTGCTCAAGTTGAAGAATTGCAGAATATGCCTGTCTTATTTCTAAATCAATCAGAACGATTATTAAGTTAAACTGAAGCTGAATCTTCCCAAACCACATTCCTTGTGTGAATGAAGAACCTAATTTATATGAACACCGTCACAATTGCACCAATTAAGTTCTTCACAGAAGAGTGCAAAACCTAAATGGAAGCTTCCTAATTACAAGCCGCCTTCTTTCCTCCAACACAATATGCAATTTAAGGAATACAGATAACAACAGGATCTCAAAATGTAAATTTACAGCAGAGACATGAACTTCACATATATAGGTAGTTCATAACTAATAAGATTGCATGTTGAGAAACTTACATCTTCACACTCTCTAAGTTTGTTCTGTGCACCTTCAAAGTCATAGTTAACATAAAGACACTCTATGAACTCGGTTATGGGATCTTTGTAAGAATGCTGCTCTTGTTGAATAACTTTGATCAACTCCTTAAGCATATTTCTTCTTCTTTTGTTAACAACAACTGCAGTAGCGACATACCGCAAAAGGTGGTGGGCATTTGTTTGAATAGCATTCAGATACCTGCAAAGCGAGCATAAGCAAATTAGAAAAAGTTGACAAGGAACTACCTAACCTGAAATAACCTTCAATGCAACCTCCAGCGAACTACCAAAATTACATGCATTAAACAGTGACGAATATGACTCTTGCTAATTCCAGATATTTTACTAAATTATAGTTCTCCTTGTCATGAGTTAACTAATATTGAATAAAAGAGAATTAATTTGCTAAGAATAATGAACTGAAGCAACATGCCACATTCTAATTTGTGCTTATGCTAAGATAGTTTAAAAAAACAGTTAGGACACCAATAATTGGCCAAGGGTTCAAAATACAAACCCATAAGACTCCACAAAATCTAGGTCACTATTTGCAGAATACATCATTATAAACACGCCAACAGGATAAAATCAATAAAAAAAGGTTCTAAATAGGTAACAGCATCTAGATACTTAATTTTGATAAAAACCAAACTGACAATTATCTATACCTAGCTAAGAAGTAGTGAAGACAATGAAGAAATTAGTGTCTTAGTCTTGAGTTCAGGGTCTGTTTTTCTTGCATGGTAACTTTTACTGATGTGGCAACCCCTTTGGTTATATGTTCAGTTTAGAGGCAGAATGTTTTTTTTCTTTTTGTTCGTCTGAAGTAATCCAGAAATTCCTCGTTTGAGTTTTGGTTGAATGGAGTAGCCAAGATCAACATCTCTTGAAGTTCCAATTTATATAGCTTTTGGAAGAATTGCAAGAACTCTGTTGCACTAGAAAATTCATGGATGCAAACATGATGTGCAGGTTATGTTAGCAACTAGACTTGATGAATAGAACATTTGCAAAAAAAAAAAATATATAGTTAAATGGAAGTGTAACTTAGTTGTTATCTCTCTCTGAGCTACATGCTACCACAAGCATTCTTTATATTCCATTTTATGTAAGATATGAAATGTATTCACATCTGAATGAAGGACCTAAGCCTTAATACAAATATTTCAATTACTTTCTTCAAAAAAAAAATAATTCGATTGCTTAAACCTGTTGCAAGAACATGAGTACATCAGGTTTTAGAACAAGTCTGTCACAGTTTAAAATGCAATTGATTAATGGAGAAGGTGCAATTCTGGAGTATAAGAGGACAAAAATATTGATTTCATAATTACAGAGTTGGGACAAATTGTTGATCCATATGTGGCTATTGGCATAAGCCATAAAATAATTCCAACAAAGATGATAATGGACAATACCAAGAGAAGACAACATAAAAATAACCATATGGTCGAGTAACAGGCAAAGCTCCTATGCCACATCAAAACTGAAGAAGATTGTTGGGAAAGAATGGACTTATGTTTATTAATTAATTTGCTCCCTCCATTGAGAGTGAAAATAATTTCCCCAGAGTACTTCAATAGATTACTATCTTAGAGAAATAGACAGGTGGAACATTTTCAATCTATTAATTAGCCAATTGACTGTATTATACTGAAAAATGAATATGCCATCTACAATTTAAATTATGATTAGATGGTCCAAATCCATGATTCCATTCTCCTCAGCTCTCCGGGGTAAATCGAATTCTTTGAAACACAACTGATGGAAGACTTGAGGTAACAGCGACCTGATGACACAAAAGGCATTTTCAGATTATGATAAGGGATTCCAAGAGTTCAGAAAAAACAGGAGAAAGAGGTGGTACTTAAGGTAGTACGAGTAGACAAAGAACTAAACCCCAGGGGCATAGCTTGGGGTAATGTGAGTTGTTGGGCAAGGATGTCCCTCACTTTTCTCCCTTAATTCCAATTTATACAGAATTGGCTTACACCTTCGTAGAAGCAAAGAGATACTAACTCCGTCAAACAGCCACCCACCAAATAAATAAATAAAATCAACAGCGCTAAGAAAGTGGGAAATTTAAGCATTTAACAAGCCATCCCACACGCTTTTTCTCAAACACAACGATTCAATTTATACCCTGTAGAAGGGATGCATCCAGCTCCTGACAAAAGATGAGGTCAAATCTTAAGCTTGTTTCGCTTCAGTGTATCACTTCAAATTTCTGACAGTATTAGTGAGTTTCAAATTTTAATTTCCATAGCGTTGAACATAATTGAAAATGTAAATCTGTTATGTTTCACCTACTTCACCAAAATCTTCTTGCATCATCCTTTCCTTTCTCTTTAAACTACTTGCAATTCCAGAAAACAAGTAAAATGTCTTTAAGAAATCCCCACCCACCGCCCCCCCTTCCTTCAAAACAGAGATGAATTCAGAAAATGGATTCATGAGGCTTACCCCCCCAAAAAAATCAGATGAAGTCTTTGTTGTTTACACTCGACACCTCAACCCTCTCAATCAAAATCATAACAAAGAGATTGGTTACATAACAGTTTTCCTTAGAGGAAAAAAAATATAACAATATGACACGAATAGGACAAGGTCAAGAAGACCAATACCAGAAGACAACACTATAACCAGTCAGAAGTGGAAGAAATTTCTGGAAATTTACATATAACACTTGGACTTGGTTGTCGTTTAAGGATAGTTCTTGAAACTTAGGGGTCATACAATTATGTTCTTCTAAGTATCCTAAACCATAGTGTTCTAATACGATCTGAGCGGGTCTGTGACAATCACATTGGAGCCTGGGCCTAGGACTGCAAAGCCACAACAGCAAGGAAAAGTCAGACGCTGTGGTAAGAAAATACTTTTTTTTCCTTTTGACTCAATTGTGGTCTACTTAGAATGTTATTCCGGTTGAGGAAAGGGTCAACACAAGGTCCTGCCAATTAAAACAGCATGAAGGTCGCACTAGCCAGGTGCCTAAGTAGGCCATTTTTCAAAACAGTATATTTGAGGATAATATGAGTCACTTGAGACGGTTTGGAGTTCGGACATGCTCAGAATGGTAGGCAGGTAAGTGTGTTCCCATAAACATCATAGCTGAAGTTGTTCCTAAGAGTAGAAGTAGATCAAAACGGACCTACATTGGAAACAATAAAAGACATAGTATTTGCTAAACTGGCAAAAGGAGGATTCAAAAAAGAGTTGAATGAAGAAAAAGATCCATGCAGCCAACCTAGAAAAATGGCTGCTGCTATTGTTTGATATATTGCTCATGCCCCCATATTTTCTTATACTTATTTCCATGTAGCTTCTTTTACCCATAATTTAAAGCTTCAACTTGTTGAACTTAAGAATTTAAACTAAATACCAGTAACATGTCATTTTAACCTTGAAGATGTTGTACTACCTCAATTTGCCTACCATATCTAGCTAAACTACAGCATAAGCCTCAGTATGCCCTGTTGTACTACTACTTTATGGCGGAGCGCTTGGTTGGATTTAATACTACCTTGATTTGTCACTTACTTTATAATGAAATTTCTGGTGTGTAAGTTTCGAGAATTATATGTAATAGTTGTGAATGGAAACTGTTCTCCTCCAAATTTTCATTGGTTAAGCAGAATTAATTATAAGATGAGCAGTAAATTAGATAATGACAAGTGTTGATGGAAAAAGAGGGCGTCAAATGCAACGTCCTTCACAAGACCAAACTATTAAAGATGAAATTAGTAAAGACTACGGGTGCCCTCAAGGAGAATTTAATGGTGCTGCGTTATTTGCTGCATCAGGGTCCTTGTGTTTGATCCCCTTGAGTTCAAGTCTGCCACTTAGCATCAGTTGAGTTTTTCTTGACTTCCTAATTGGGACCCTCAAACATCTAGAACTGATGTTTTAAGTATGCCAGCTAGCATCAGTAAGTTACTTTCGACTTCTCATCCTCAAACATCTTGACCTAATGTTAAAAAAAAATTATTGGGTGTTCAACTAGAAAAATTGTAGTCAAAACTCAACACTAGAACATTGAAAGCTGGGAAGTGTTTGGAGATTTATGAAGATGTTTTTACAACGAGAATAACATTTGATAATTGAGACTGCTATTAACTGTGTTATCCTCTTTCCTGAGATTTATGATTTTTTTCACTATCATATTCTAAGGGAACTGCACTCTCCTTTCATCACTTAATTGACTGTAATGTTGCTTCCATTTAAGACAAAAGATTCAAAGAGAGATTTTCACAATAATGCTTAAATGTTGCCTGTATTATTGGATAGAAGACAAGATATGCCATTTTTTTGCATAAACATCAGAATTAGAAAGCATCGGAACAAAATGCTACCATGCTAAAGTTAACACAGAATACTTAAATGAAGAAAAGGTGCAAAATTTATTTGAAAAGGCATGAAAGTATGTTTGCTTCAAAATTTAAATTTAGAAGAACAGACCTGTCTTGGAAAAACAGATCTATGATACCATTTCTCCCATTTTCATGGTTAAAGAAGATGAAAAGGCTCCAATGCATCAACCATATCCTATTTTGCAACTGATTCAACGGAGATGAAAAGCTCTGCAAAATCCCAAAAAGAAATATTATAGAAATAGAAAAGGCGATAGAGGAACTAAATCACAGCACCAACGTATGCCACGCAAAAAAAGCACCTTCGAGTCAATTATCTCTCTCAAGCGATTAAGTTCATCGAGAGCAATTTCCCAATTCTGCATTAAAACCTCTGCCGCAAGTTTTCCCCAGAGTGCACTCAAGCTTCTTTCACTGTTAGTGCACAAAGCACGATACTGAAACAAAAAATCAGCAGCAGCAGAGTAATTTCCACACTCAAATTGGAATTTTGCATACTGATATAAAGCCTCTATCTGATCTGGACCAATCTGCATGACAAAAAAAACAATCAGGTGAATTCCATTATTCAGTCAACAACTAATGCAGTAATGTAAATATCTGACACTTAATGAATCAGTATTGTACGAGAAACCTTAAAAAAACAACTATCATTCTAAATTTCAGCTACCTTTTTTAAGTCTTTAGAATTTTGACCAGCTTAATTATCAATTTTACTAAAGAAATGATAAACAGAAAGATATAGATAGATATAGCAAACATGAAGGCTCCTGGACTTTCTCTAGTAAAAATAAATCCAGGAGAACCAGTTAAATTACAAGCAAGTTTGGGGCTTCGCTTCATTTCTCAGTAAATAAATAAACAGGGACATTAAGCAAATTGGACTCACTTCATTAATCCAAATAAATGAAGCATGATCTCATTAGAGGAACAAATATACCACTCAAAAAAACCAGAGAGTGCTACCTCTAGTGAAAAGGTAGGAAAAGAAAATGAGAAAAGCAGTCTCTTTTCAGTGTCATGGTTTTCTCTTAAACTTCTTTATCAATAATTTGAAGGTCAATCACTACTTGGGCCTGCTTCATTAATATCATTTGTTTCTCAAAAAGGATAGAGAATCTTTATGACATACACAGTAATTCACGTGATTTGTTAAAAATCAAAACCATAAAAGAGGACAACACAATATTTTTCCAAACCACAACCGTTTCCATCAAAAACTTAGCAATGATACTATAAAAGTTAATTCACATTACCACTCCATTTATGATAGAAACTACCACAAAATCTTACTAAGAGGATTTAAAATTTTAAAAAAAAATAAAATAAAAGCACCAAAAAAGAAGACCACCATAACCATTGCTAAAAATAGTTGATATAAATCAAATGAAGCTGTGAAAGTGAGAGAGGAAAGATGTATCTTCTCTCAGTCTTTACCACATTTCAAAATATATAATTCTAATGTCAGATAATCTTGCAAGGAATCGACAATTTCAGATAACCGCTGAAAAGTAACTAACTTCTTCAAATTTCAATAAAATAGATTGACAAACACATCAAGTCAACCAAAAGAAATCAAAGCAAAACCTTAAATCGATCGTTGAGCATCATAATGTTGTACTGCTTATCGGGCCTCAGCTCCTGAACCAACTGTTCGTTCTGAAGGAACGAAATCAGCGGCGCTGCGGACTCCTCCAGCGATTTCAGCCTCGAAACAACCTCAGCCCTCCTATCAAACATCTCTACCAACAACAAAACCAACAAAAACGAAAATTAAAACCCTAACCCCCCAAACAAAGATCAAAAAAACAAAAACCCTAGCAGGTTTCGGATCTGACCTTTGGGGACCTCTTCGGTGTGGTAGAGGCTCTTGTGGATGTCCATGGCGTAGTCGACCATGTTCGTCATGCTCAAAAGCTCGATCTTGGCCTTCAAGATGTCGTCGTCCTTGTAGAAACCGCGTTCCTGGAGGAATTCGAGCAAGGGGAAGACGAGGTGGCGGTCGAGATGAGGGGCGATTCGAGAGGTGAGGTCGTAGCTCGCCATGGCTCTGCCTTAGGGTTTTGGTTTCGCTCTAGGGTTTGGTGAAAGAGAGGAACCCTAGAAGAAGAGGGAGAGCTATCAAAAACGGAAGCCGTGGGTGAAAAGTTCCGGGTGGGCTTCTTTAACATAATAGTCCACCTCTTAAAAAAAAAAAGTTCAAGTGGGCTTTTTATTTGTTAACGTTAAAGCAGAGGCCTCCGCCGGGCCCACCCAAGCCCGACCCAGTTTGAGGTAGGCTTGGTTAGCACACTGGTCGCTGACTGACGGCCCAGCAGAAGAAAATTAAAAAAAAAATGCTAGCGTACGGTCACTGTTGGTGGGAAACTGACTAATCAATCAAGAGAAGGAGGAGAAGAGAAAGGAATAAGAATGAGGAAGATGGAGAGGAGAGCTGAGAGGGGAAAAAGAACGAGACGGTAGACGCTACTCTCTCTCGCGCGCACGGATGAAGACGAACGGACGGACGGACAAAATTTTTATGCAAGTCACAAAAGAAAGCTTCCCTTCAGTCGGTTTTAATAAATAAACTAGTACATTACCCTGTCGACAGTGGAAATTGATTGACAGAAGGAGCAGCGGAGACAAGGGTGAGGGGGAGGGATGAAAGGTATAGTGGGTGGAGGCTAGGGGGTTGAGGGGAGGATGATGGAAGGAAGGAGAGGGCCCTCCTCTCTCGGTCATTTATTTTGTGCTTATTTGATGGATGAGAAAAAAGTATTCAAAATACATGATTTTTTATTTTTAATTACTTGAAATAATGTAAATCAACTTCAACAGAGTAGATCTTACATTCAGATGTCATAAGGCTGTGTTTGAGTAGGAAAGATTCGGATTTAAATCCTTCCGGAATAACACAAGTCTAACTCATTATAAAATTAACCTTTAAGGCAATACAAGGCAGGTGGGAATTAATATTAAAGAGGAAAAACATTTGTATTTAAAAATTTATGTTTTTAAATATTAAAAATTTTTGTTTATACATAATTATATCGGGGGGTTTCGTTTCAGCCACCTATGTCAAATCTTAATTATGAGTTATCTCGCTCACAAAATTTAATTCACTTCAACTGTCTCTTTTTTTAAAGGAAGGGCATGTGCCTACGTGTCAAATACAAAAACGCTACCTGGGGGTGCCAACGTGTCTAGTATAGAAGCGATGTTGAGCACGCTTTTAAAATGATGAAAAAAACTTAAATGCCCCCCTCGCAATATTATGTTAAGAATTGCGATGATCGTAGTCCTAAAAAAAAAAACACTATTTTTTTGTCTTTATTAGCGTTGCGATAATGGTCACAATCATCTCAAAAATATATTATTTTTGAGTCTTTATTAGGATGATCGCGGTCCTCATAAAAATGTCATATTTCTAAAGGACTGTAATCAGATCGCAATCCTAAAAAAATGTCATGTTTATGAGCCTTTATAGGACTGTGATCCTACTTATAGTCCTATTTATTAGAAGTGCGACCATGATCATAGTCCTCAAATAAAATACTTTGTTGGTAAGTCTGCATAAGAACTACGATCATGATCACACTCCTAGTTCAAACACGCTACAAAAATTAAAAAAAAAAAAAAACAAGTTTAAGACTCCTATAAGAATGTATTTGCAGGTAGTCATGCATGCATGAAAATGTGTACTTTACGAAGACAACGAATCTTATCGCATTTATATGTGTTTACGAGGACCGCGATCAGTCACTGTTCTCAATAAACACAATTTGTATTGCTAACGACTGTGATCAGTGTGTGTTTATTGAGGATTACGAATCATCAATAAAATACACAATCGTGTCCTTTTGAGGATCATCAGTAACACAACTTGAATATGTTTTTTTTTTTAAATACAACCAAATTTTAAACCACAAATAAATATGATAGACCGCTTGATGCTGTATAATCATCAAAAATCAACCGAACTAACTTAAAAAAAAAAAAACCTAATAGTAAATCAATATAAGCGATTTAATAAGAAATGATGAAGATAGCAGAGATTACAGATAACCACAACAGACCACGAAAATAAAAAAATTACAAAAAGAAAAAATTGAAAAAAATAATAATCTAGAGCTTGTCATATTATAAAGGCACAGATTTTCGTCATGTCGACGAAGATCGGGGCCGACATTGAGAGAAGATTACCGTCGGAGATGATGAGGAAAGGTAAAAGAGGAAATGAAAATATATAAAGAAGTAATTATTAGGAGGAATCAATCTACATTGACATAGATGATACTGTAGCGAATAAAAATAAGAAGTGAGTTTTTTTTTTTAGAGAGAAATGTAAATCAGCTGACACAGGAGGCAACTCCCTCCTATGTCGCACTCAAAAATCATATTTTCGAGTGAATTTTCAAGATCCCACCGCACATTATCATATTCATATTCTAAAATATACACACATAAAAAATCAAATGATTTGAAATTCGTTTACTCATTGATCTAATCGTTCCATTTTGTTCTACTGTTAAAAAATCGTTAATGTTTGAACTCAAAGAAAATGGAGTAAACAAACTTCAAATCACTTGATTTTTTATATGTGTATATCTTAGAATATGAAGATGATAATGTGCGATCGGATCTTGAAAATTTACTCGAGAAATTGATTTTTGAGTGCGACATAGGAGGGAGTTGCCTCCTGTGCCAGCTGATTTACATTTCTCTCTTTTTTTTAATTACGAAGAAAAGTAAGTAGCTATATCGAATTTTTTGTTTATTTAATATAAAAACCAGTATATTTGAGAAAAAAATTACAGCATAGCCTGTAAATTCGAAACGGAGACCGAATTCAATAAATTCAAAACCCGACACCTATTTCGATAAATAATTGGTTTTAGATTCTCAAACGGATTCTAATAAGATCCCAAGATGGCACCTTCAAAACTTTTAAGTGGATGTTGTTGGGTTTTACCCGAATCCGACCCGTTGCCCCCGCTAACAAATTAGCACCGACAATAATCATCAAACGGCGAAACAGCGGCCTCGTGGCTTGCACAGTGAGTTGTCCACTGAAGAGCAAAACAGGGAAAGACGACACTTCTAGAAGAAACTCTCTCTCTTCTCTCATTTCATTATCATCATCTCTCCCACTTCCACTCCCTATTATCTCCTCTTTCGCCCACCAAACCCTACCCCTAGCCCCAATTCCGAATCTAGGGCTTCGGTTTCTTCTCTGCATGAGGTAAAGGTACAGCCTTTTCCAATTTTGTTTTCAATTCTGTGTGTTTTTGTTAAAAAAAGTCCAAATTTGCCCTTAATTTGGGGAAATTTGGTATTAATTCAATAGAATTGGCTCGATCTGGACTGTCCTTTTTTTTAGCGTGGTTGTGATCTTGATTGAGGTATTTTCATTGCGTGGATCTGAAATTATTTGGACGAAATGGAACTGGGATGTGATCAAACGTATTCAAGTGTTGCATGTGTCCCGATTTGTAGTGATTAAGTGCATTATAGGGGGCATTTAGTCTATTTAGTAAGTACTTTGCTTGTTGATAAATATAATGAAGGTTTAATTGTTCGAGTTAGAATAGCGTTTGAACTTTGAATTAACCTTTTTCTTATAAATGAAATTCAACCAGCTATGTTATTAATTACCTAACTCTTAATTATACCATAACTTTTAACATGCTACATAAAACATAACTCAGCAACTATACTAATCTTTTCTTCATTCTTCCGACTCCTGTGAGAGAGAAGATCAGAACCTTTGGACTCGGTGGATTCGATGCGGACCGAAGCAAATGACCTGCATCCATCCATCCCAACAAAACCGAGTTACCCACGTCATCTTTTGTCTATTCAGTCAGATATACCCACAACTTTCCTATTTGAGCACACGCACGAGTCAACGAAGTGTGAATGCATTTTTGCTTGCTAATTTAATTAGTGTTTAAGTTGTTGGTACCGCATGTGCATAGCTGTATTGTCTATAGTTTTTTCTTCAATTTGGAGTACTGTTGTTTCTAGCTTATTTGTCAATTTTGTAGTTTGTACTATTCATAATCTTGTTTGTGAATTGGTATGTTTTATTGTGATTATGTCCTTAAATTTTCACTCTTGTTTTGCTAAGTAATGAGATGCCTTATTATTGGTTTTGCAGGTTGATCCAGTAAGTTGAAAGTCTTTTAATCTGCTTACGTTCTATGTGCATAGTTTGGTTTCCTTGGCTTTGGTTTTCGATTTTTTCCCCTTATTGCTTGTCGACTTCCAATGTGAAATGACTAGACTGATAAATAGGTGGAAGAATTAGAATGCAACAGAGCTGATGCAGTTCTAATCATGTTATCTGCATATCTTCATCACTTTGCCCATGTTGTCCACCTCGACCATAGATGCTTTAAAATGCTGCTTTTATGACTTTAAATGCATGCTGCAATGGAGCTTAAAGATTCACTGCACATATATCAACTATATGTATAGCTGTATGTATGTATGCATGTCTGAATATGTATAATTATGTGCATTTATTGTATACATGAACTCATGCAGGTGCATACATACATACGTACATGTACATACATATACATACACACATACACATACATACATACATACATGTATGTATATGTATTTATGTGTGTGTGTGTTTGGGTGAAGTGTTCCTAGTAGGTCTCTTCAGAGTACAATCTAAGGAGGCGGCTTAAAACTCCAACATTCCCATTTTTTTCATGGTCCGACCGCATATTATCCTCTTCATGTTCTAAGATGTATGCATATAAAAATCATGTGATTTAGAGTTTGTTTACTCTATTATCTTTGGGTTTAAACCTTAAATCTTTGGGTTTAAACATTAAGGTTTTTTAACAATAAAACAAAATGAAACGATTAGATCAATAAGTAAACGAACTCCAAATCACTTGATTTTTATATGTGTACATCTCAGAACATGAAGATGATAATGCGCGGTCGGATCGTAAAAAAATCGAGATGTTAGAGTTTTAAGTCGTCTCCTTAGATTGTAATCTAAGGAGACCTACTAGGAACACTTTACCCTATATATATTACATACGTACTTACATCATATACATTTGCATGCATACACACCATGCATGGGAAAGATGGATGTTTGTTTAAACCGGCTGAAGTGAGGAGAAATTTAGTGCTCACACGGTATACACTTTGTTCTTCTTTGTTTGATCTGTTTTGTCTTTTTAAAGAAAAAGAAACTGCAAATCGCACTGAGGGATTGATCAGGAGGGGGAAAAGGTTTGCTAAAGGAAGGGTCTTTACTTGTTTCTCCTGTTGTCCTTCTATTTACTGCCTCTTTTCCTCTCAATTTTTGGGGGTTCATTTTTAGCTCTGTCCCTATTTTCTAGACTAACTTCTTTACCAAATTATTGCATTGTAGCTTTCCTGAGTGCTCTTGTGATAAGTTTAAGATGAAGTGCTGGCACTGGCAGCTTTGGCATTAGATCTGTAGGTGGATGGCATGGGCTTAGTGTGAAGGGTCTTTCTCCTCTAGCCACACCTGGGATGGAGCAAAGGATTTGACCTTCTGGAATCATGCTTGCTATCTGTACACTTCCATTTAGGGCAAGTTTGGGCCATTATTCGCTAATGAGTTGGAAATTAACTGGGTGGGGGGAGGGAGGAGGGGGAGGGGGAGAGGGGGGGGGAGAGAGTGTGTGCGCTTAAAGGCAAGTCCAAGAGCCATGTGGTTGTTGATCTACAACTGAAAGGCAAGTCCAAGAGCAAGTTTGCTGGCTTTCAACAGGCAATCCAAGGAGTAAGTCTGTTGGCTTTGGCTTTTGAGGGCAGATGCTATCGGAGATTAGTTGTTTTCATCGGGACAACCTCTCGCGTTGTAGCCCACTAGACTTTTGGGCTCTTGTAGAAAATTCCACCTCTAGTTTTGGACATATATGCCAATGTTCTACCTCCAAGGTGTGGAGCTTATATAAAAATTTCCAAATCAGAACTTTATTTGCAAGTTTGGCACATGAAGGAAAATGATGGTCTTACACAAAAAGGTTCCCCGAGAACTGAAGCCAGTGACCGGGCTGCAATCCAAGTTCATATCCTCAATTTAAATTTTAAGTTTTGATCTCACATCATTTTGGTATTAGAGCTAAATTCGTGAATCCTCCCTTCCCTTCCACAAATTTCCCTATTTTCTTCCTCTTCTCTTTAGTTAAAAAAAAAAAAGAAAAAGAAAAGAATAAAAAACAAAATTCAAAAGTCTTGTTCATCTTTTTTCTCCTGCAAGAAAAAGAAGTCCTAACCCTAGATGGTCGCCGCCTTTTTGCCATCACCGCCTCGTCCTTCAATCTCCTCCAACGTCGCCCGCCTCGTCTTCAACTTCTTCATCGTCGCCCGCCTCCATTGTTTCCAAAAAAAAAAAAAAAACAACCTTGCAGGAGTTTCAGCACCATCTTCAACCTCGCCAGAGCCGTTCTACACTGTTGATGCCTTGTCATCGTCTTCGACACCATCTGCGATCACCCACCTCCTCACTGGAGTAGTCTGCACAGTCTGTGAGAATTGACAACCTCATCATCACTGTCGAGATCAGATCCTGACATTCCCGTCCTCGTTTCCTTCTCGTCATCGCCTTCCCACCGTCGTCACCACCTTGTCATCACTACCACGCTATCGTCGACCGTATCTCTCCGCGCGCAATCTGTTGTCGCCCTTCTCACCGCCGACCTGCCTTTCCCACCGCCACCAGTTCGAACCCAAGTTATGATCAGGTTGAAAAGAAGAGCTGAACGGGTTGTGGGTTTAAACTTTCAAACCCGACTCCACTCTGTTATTGGGTTTAAGTTGTTAAACCCATATTTCAACAAGTCTGACTCAATCAGAACAATTTGAATTTGGATCCTTAATCTCGACCTAGATCCGACCTGCTGCATACTCCCGTTTGTAAGCTACAGTCCCAAGTTGATCACTCGAGCTGCTCGCGTTATCGACGTCTGAGTGACATCATCGGCTTAGACTGAGTCGACCCGAGCCGCCAAGGTCGACCTGAGCGAAGCTGGTCGTAGCCAAGTCGACCGACTGAAGTCGATTCAAGCCGAGGTGACCGACTCGAGCTAAGGTGGCTGAGTGAGCCGAGCTGACCCGACCCTACTGAGCCAACTCAGTCTGAGTCAACTCAACTTGGTCAACTCAATCCAATAGCAGCAGAACAAGGTGTTTTTCGAGCCGTTTTGAGCTTATTTCGCGCCATGTTTACACCATTCTCGAAGCAGCTATTTTTCAGGCCCTTACAACTATTTTTTTAGGCCCTCTATTTAGGATTGTTGTGGGTGGTTTCATTTCTTTGGTGCATGCATTTTTTTAGGTATTCCTAACCTTATCAGTTCTACTTCTTTTCCAGTAGTACTAGAAATTTGTTTGCACCCAGATTAGTTTATTTTTTTGCTATCAGTGTTGTTTGTTGTTCCACTAAAACTGGTAAGTGTGAATCTGCTAACTTTTATTTGCTATATCTGGATATTAAATTAGAACTATTCTTGAATCTAGGCACGTGATTAATTTATCCTGAAAATAGTTTAGAACCGTTATTACATGCATTGTTTCTAGTATTTGATCACTGTCAAATTAAATCCTTGCTGCCTAAAAGTTAAAGTTGTGGGATTATTTTAGTGGGTGTTAATGACTTGAACTACTTGCTGATTTCAAACTTTCATGTGCATTGCACATTTGATTATTTGCAGGTGATAGGATAAGTTGTCATTCTTATTAGGTTGCATTTATGCTTCATCTTAGTTGATTTGCATCTTTGTTGTAGATTTTTGCATTTAGGAAATCTATGTTGCATGCCCACCTGTAGTGGAACACAGTGCCACCTCGAGAACCAATTTCTGAAATGGATCCCATTGCCAACGTCACAAAACTCCTGGAAGACTTATCCGTCCAATTGAGTAATGTCGAACGAGAATTGAAAAGCAATAGGGAACATGAGACTGCCGAGAATGTTAGTGGGAATGGACCTCTTGAAAATGTTCAGACTGATCATGATGGAATGAACTTAAAGAACATTAAAGTAAAGGCACCCACATTTGATGGTTAGTTGGATACTCAAGTTTTCCTCGATTGGACATCAAACATAGATCATTACTTTGATTGGTATGATATGTCCGATGAGCGAAGAATCCGATTTGTCAAGATGAAATTGGTTGGTCAGGCTAGGTAATATTGGACTAATGTTGAGAAGCTCATGAAACCCAGAAATTAAGAGCTCAAGATGGAACTCTAAGAGAAATACCTGCTTGTGTCACACAAGCAATGCCTGCTTGACCAATGACAGCGTTTGACTCAAGGCAATCGTTCAGTGTCGGAGTACTTCAAAAAGTTTGATCAATTTTTGGTTAGATGTGGTGAGAATGAGTCTGATACCATAGTCTTGTTTAGATATCGTTCAGGACTTGAGGATCTTAAGCGTGAGCTATTTGTTAGAGATGTCTCTACTCTAGAGGAGGCTATTTAACTTGTTCAGGATTTAGATCATCCCTAAGTTTTTTCGTTCACTAGACGCACAAATTATAAGGATAACGTCAGCAAGACCACTGCTTTTAAATCCCACTATCCGTTTCGGATCTAATGTCTCCAGCCCAAGGCATGATGATAAAGGGAAAAGAATTGCTGGTGAGTCATCTAGATCCATTCAGCAAACTCGATGTTTGAAGTGGCAAGGGTTTGATCACGTTTTAGCATAGTGTTCGAGTAGGGCAAAAGCGTTGTTTAGTGAGCTCAGTCGGATAGTGACCAGGATTCTTTGGAGGAATCATTCATGACCCTGAAGGGGATGTCTGGGAACATAAGTTTAGTGCTGGTACTACCTTAGGATGTCTTTGGAGCAAGCACTCACCTGCAATTCACGATGTTGATGGAATTACCCGTGCCTTAGTGTTGTGAGGTGCGTCTTAACTCAACCTAAGGAGAGTGACGATTGCCGTAGATCTTCAATTTTTTAAACTCACTAAAATTGGTAGTAAGAATTATCAGTTATAATAGATAGTGGGTTGCGTCAGCGCCGTCTTCTCAAGCATGGTGACTAAAGTTAGACTAACAACTATTCCTCACCCTCAACCATACAAGGTGTCTTGGGTGAACTCTGCGTCCAATGATGTGAGAAAAGTGTCTTTTTTCGATCCAATTTGTCACGTATTCGGACCAAGATTTGGTGTGTAGTCACCATGGATGTAGGCCATATCATTTTGGGTCGGCCTTGGCTATTTGACCTGGACGTTACAATTTATGGACGATCAAACTCATGTTCATTTGTCCATGAGGAAAAGAAGGTCAAGCTAACTCTATTGTGACATGCCTCTCTGCCTGAAACGAAACATGCTGATGCATCAAGCAGCAAGAAGGCTTTGAATCTGAACAATCCGAAGACTATTGATAAGAAAATTGCTAAAGGGCCTACGATTGTTGTCCTTGTTGCTAGGAAGTTATTGATGACTCCCAAAGGCAAATTCCTCCTACAGCAGTCCCAATATTAAAGGAATTTGCTGATGTCTTTCTTGAGGAACTCCCGGATAACCTACCTCCAATGCGTAACATATTTTGTACCGAGGTTCACTCTTGACGCAGACAAGGTAACGAAGAACGCCGGCTAGATCTCGTTCTAGCACCATTGAGCCATAAAGGAGACCTTTAGGTGGGATAGAACACTCAAATCTATGAGCAAAGTATGAACAACTTGAATTCACGGGCAATTGAAAAGAGAGACTCAATTTTATTGATGATTAAAATTAGGCTACAAAAAACAAAGATATAATGGCCTTATATAGGTAATAAAAGAATACTAATCTAATTAGAAAATCTAATCAAAAGAAAAACAAAACAATTCGGAGTCCAAATAAAAAACAACCATATTTAGAGTCGGATACGCAGATACGCGCATGCTTGTCGACAACTGATCTGGCCTGTCGACACATTGTAGAACCTCAACTCTTGGGAATGCCTCTGGTAGGCAGTTTGTCGATAGCTGAGTTTGGCTGTCGACAGCTTCAGTCAGTCCGTCAGCTTCAGTTAGTCTGTCAATAACTGTGCTAGGGCTGTCGACAGTTATTGGCCTACTTTTTTGATTTCCTACATCAGTCCTTCCATCTTCAAAAGAATTCGTCCTCGAGTTATAATCTGAATATAGCTACTCAGTTTGGTGATATTCATAGAGATCGCTACATTGAATGTCTTGGACATTGCTATGTCGCCACAACATAAGCGTTATCACTAATCTTCTTTACGATCTTGAACGCTCCATATTTTTTGGTTTCAACTTGTATGCTCCAGCTGCGATTCTTTCTTTCCTCAAGTACACCATCACCATATCTTCTTCAAAGAGTTTCTCTCGCCTCTTTTTGTCAGCTGTCGCTTTGTACTTTGCATTAGTTTCCTCCAATTTCAATTGAACCTACTTCTTTTAGAATTTCACTCTCCTTGGGATTCATCCGGTAGTGTGAAAGATTAGGTAGACATGCCCCAGAAATATGATGTTGGATCTATCATGGGTGGTAATCCTTCTGGAAGCTCATCATGCATAATTCTTTTAAACTTTTCCAACAACGGTCTAATCTTCTCGAACATTTCAGCGGGCGGAGTAACTTCTTCTGGGCCACTAAAGCAAACATTTGCTTTGTTTCCTTTGATTCTATTAAAAACTCGCCTCGATTGCATATGGATATGAATATAGGCTCTTTTTCTTTTGTAGACTTTGGACGAGGTGGAATTGATCTCATGACAACTCTTTTGCTTTTCCAAGTGACATATAGATGTTTCCCTTACCTCTGTGGGTTGCATCAACATCGTGTTACCATGGTATTCCAAAAGAATATGACATGCATCTATATCAATCACATCACATGTAATGAAATCTTGATAGAAGTTGCCAATTGAAATAGAAACATGACATAGATCTTTATCTTGATAGAGGGGCCTTAATCCAACCAATTGTGTAAGGATGAGGGTGTGGTTCTGTAGTCCACAAGTGCCCTAGAAAATATTCTCGCAACTTCCATTGTCAATGATGAGATTGCATACCTTGCTCTTGACCGAACATCTTGAATAAAAGATTTGATGTCGTTGCGTAGTGTCGGGAGCCTTCTGGTTGCACAATAATCTCTGTGCAACACAAGTTCCAAATTCTCTCTGTTCATCGGCAAAGTCGAAATCATTTCGTTTTTCAATCTCGAACCCTTCCTCTTCGTCATCTTTCATAATCCACCATATTTACTTGCTTTTCTTTAGGGCATTCATTGGACTTGTGTCCAGACGTTACATCTATAACACTTGCCAACCCCAGGCTTGGCGTAGGGATTCTCCTTGCTTTTTGCAATTGCAGTGGTTGTTTTTGCTGGTGCTGATGCAGGGGCGTTGTTTGATTGTTGGTTTGGCGGTCGGTTAACCGTCGTGGAGCTCAGCTGAACTCTTGCGTCACTTGATGACTCTTCAATTGGTGTTAAATGCCAGATAGGTGGAGCCCTACTTTGTAGTCCCTCGATCTTTTGCTTTGTTGTGAGCTTCATCAACGGAGAACACATCGTGAAGGATCACACACTCTTGAATAGGGTACTTTAGATCACTAATATACGTTGCCGTTTTTTGCTCTAGATAAATCGCAGGGTGATGATAGTTGATAGAATTCCTATGTATATGTCATGATAGTTCTTGTACCTTGTTGACGGTGTTCAAATTGATTGCAAAGGATTTGTTGATAATCAGGTGAAAGGAATTTACCTCGAAGTAATTGTTTCATGCGCCTCCACATTCTCACTGTTGGTTTGCCTTAACGTATTTTTGTGATTTGCAACTGGTCCCACCACGAAGCTGCTTCTCCCTTGAGTTTGTATGCTACAAACTTGACTTGATTTTTCGCGGGAATATAAGTCATGTCAAAGAACTTCACTATCTTATAAATCCAATCCAAGAAGGATTGAATATCAAGATTCCCACTAAAAGAAGGAATCTCAACTTTCATCCGATACTGTTAGGACTTGGGTACCCTCCTTTCTTACCATGTTAGGATAAATCTGCTTCCCCTATTAGGATTAGGAAATTTGCCTCTCCTGTTTGGGTAAGATTCACCAGCGAATCTTCTTTCATAGGACATCCCTTCATCTTCATATTCATTTTCAAAATCATCGTATTGATAGGTGAAATTATCCAATTCTTCTTTGGAGAATTCATCAAGTTGGGAATTTCGTAGAGGATGTTTCAGTGGTGGATGATGTGGGGGTGGTTGATAAGATGGTGGTTGCTGTGATGGACATTATGGTGGAGGTGGTGGTGGAAGATTAGTTGATGGATTATCCTGTTTGCTTTGGTATGTATCATCGGCTAGACTTCGGTCATCGATTTTAAGGGAGAATCTCTTGAGCTCTTGGATCACGCTATCTAAGGTTGATTTGATAGCACTGATCTCCCCTTCAATAGTGCCCATCCTTGTGAAAAAGTTTTGCAATCCATCGCCGTCTCCTGTTATCTCCAGAAAGCAGTCGAAACTCTGATACCACTTGACGCAGACAAGGAAGCGAACAATGCTGGTTAGATCTCGTTCTAGCGTCAACGAACCCTAAAGGATACCTTCAGGTAGGACAAAGCACTCGAATCCACAAGCAAAAGATGAACTCAAATTCACGAGCAATTGAAAAGAGAAACTCAATTTTAATAATGATTAAAACTTGAATAATAAAAGGTACAATGGCCTTGTATAGGCAATAAAAGAAGAATATTAATCTAATTAGGAAACCTAATCAAACAAAGAAAAACAAAACAAATCGGAGTCCAAATCAGAATTGAAAATTGAATCATGTTTAAGGTCAGATACGCAGATATGCACACGTCTGTTGACAGCTGATCTGGCCCAGTCGATAGACTGTAGAAACTCAACTGTCGGGAATGACTTTGATAGGCAGTCTGTCGACAAGTGAGTTTGGTTATCGATAGCTGTAGTTAGTCTGTCGACAACTGAGCTTGGGCCACTGACAGTTGTTGTTTGGCCTACTTTTGCCTTGATTTCCTACATCAACCTCCCCAACTTGCCTCACTACAGAATGAATCCGGCTTAGCATGCCGAACTCAGGAGGCAGGTTGATGAACTTTTGAGTAAGGGGTTCATTAAGAAAATCTAAGTCTGCGCGCTGTGATGGCATTATTAACTCTGAAGAAAGACGGTTCTTGGAGGATGTGCGTTGATAGTCATGCCATCAATAAGATTATCATTAAATATTGGTTCCCTATTCCCAGACTGGATGACATGTTAGACATGATGTCTGGAGCCACCCTCTTCTCGAAGATCGATTTAAAGAGTGACTACCATCAAATTCAGATTCGTCCAGGGGATGAGTAGAATACTGCTTTTAAGACTAAAGACGATTTATATGAGTGGATTGTCATACCTTTTGGCTTGACAAATACTCCCAGCACTTTTATGCATGTGATGACTCAGATGTTACGACCCTTTTATGGGTAAATTCTTGGTTGTGTACTTTGATGACATCTTGATTTATAATAAGACGCTGAAGCACCATATGAATCACTTTAGTCAACTCTATCACACCTTGAGAAAGGAGAAAAATATACGCAAGCCCAAAGAAGTGTGTCTTCATGACTGACCGAGTTATATTCTTGGGATTTGTTGTGCCTTCTCAAAGAGTTTCTGCGGATCCTTAGAAAATTCAGGCGATTGAACGGCCTGAGCCTCGAAATATTCGAGATATATGAAGTTTTCGTAGGCTTGCAACCTTCTACAAACGACTCATAAAGGAGTTCACTATCATGGCCCCAATTACGAAATGCTTGAAGAAAGAGGAATTTCAGTTGCCCGTTAAAGAACTTAGGTAAAGGATGACTGAAGTAAGTATCACAAGACTTCTTGATTTCTCCAAGGTGTTGGAGGTCATGTGTGACGCCTCAACATTGGCATAGGTGGAGTACTAAGTCAGGAAAAGCACCCTATCGCCTTCTTCAGTGAAAAACTTAGCGATGCTAGGCTGAATTACTCTACCTACGACAAACAATTCTATGCGGTTGTGCAATCTTTGCGCCATTGGCGGCATTCTTTTTTGCTACAAGAATTTGTCCTTTACTCGAATGACGAGGCCCTTTGATACAGAAGAAGCTCAGTGCTAGGCATGGTCGTTGGATTGAATTTCTGCAAGATTGCACTTATGCCCTTAAACACATGTTTTGAGTCGAGAATAAGGTGGCTGGTGCACTCAGATGTTAAGCTTGCTTCTTAAAAAATGAGTTCTGAGGACTCAGGTAGCGGGTTTTGAGAGAATCAGAGAAGAGTATAATTCGTGTCTTGACTTTGGAGAGATTGTCATTGTGTTGAAAGAAGGGGTGACTCCTGAGATAGCTTCCTACTTTAGGATGGCTCCTTATTCGATTTCGTAAGTTATGCGTTCCTCGTACTATCTTGAGGGATTATCTTGTTTGGGAATTACATGCTCGAGGTCTTGCTGGTCACTTCTGTTGAGAAAAGATCATAGAGGCGGTAAAAAGTTTATTTTACTGGCCGACCAAGCCTTAAGAAAGATGTTACAAGGTTAACAGGGCAATTTCACACGTCAATTGACTAAGCAATGAAAACAGAACACTGGCTTGTACATGCCTCTACTTATGTCAGATCGTCCCTGGTAAGACGTGAGTATGGATTATCTTCTTGGACTTTCTAAGACTACGAGGAAGCATGATTCAGTATTTGGTGTTGTGGACCTTTTTTCAAAGATGTTCTATTTCTTGCCATGCAGCAAAACATTCGACGCTTCTAAGATTGCTTAGATTTATTTTTGACAGGGTGGTTAAATTTGCATGGGTTACCCAAAATTAGTGTGTCAAATAGGGAATTCATGAGCTACTTTTGGAAGACCCTAGGCACAAGATAAGAACTAAGCTCAAATTTTCTACTGCTTTTCACCCCCAAATAGACGGTCAAATCGAGGTGGTCAACATGAGTGGGAAATCTTTTGCGATGCTTGGTTGGTCAAAATTTGAGGAATTGGGATTTGATTTTACCCGCTGCAGTTTACATATAATAGTTGAGTGAATAGATCAATATGCGTGAGCCCATTTGAGGTTATGCATGGTTACAAACCTATGAAGCCTATAGATCTTATCCCTATGGCACATCTTAGAGTATCCGAGTCTGCATCTGCATTCACATCGCATTTTCATGATTTGCATAAAGAAATCAGCAAGAAAATTCGGGAAAGTAATGCCCATTATAAGTACCATGCTGATTTGCACTGAAAGTGTCTTGAATTTAAGGAGGGTGATTATGTAATGATTCGGATTCTCGATCGGAGTGGCTCCTACCAGGAACTGTTAAGAAATTGAATGCTCATAGCGCTGGCCCTTGTAAAATCCTTAAGAAAATTAATCCAAATGCCTATATAATTGACTTACTTTTGGATTTTGAGATTAGTTCGGCTCAATATTTCAGACTTAGTATCTTATAAGGTCATCCTTTTAATAATCCACTTGTGGATTTTGATGAGCATACCCTTTAGCTTTTATTTGATCTCACTTGGTACCACTACCTATTACAACTGTCCCATTTACAGCAAAACAGATTAATAGCATAAAGGATGATCAGATCAACTCCACCCGAGATTAGTGGTGTAAACGGGTCGGGTTCGGGTAGGATCTATGCCATATCCGAACCCAAACCCAATAAGAAACTCGGATTCGGGTTCGGGTTGAATCTCTTGTTTCTTATCGGGTTCGGGTCGGATTCTAAATAGTTATATTCAACTTTCAATTAAAGTTATTTTTTAAAGTGAATTTCAATTTTATTAGATGTAAATTGAAAACCTACATATTTTATTTTTATAATAATATCATCAAGTTTTCAATTATATAATTTTATCAATTTAAATATAGTGAAATGCATCATGGTGAATTTCATTTTTTAACATTTATTCTCTTTTCGGGTTTGTTATCGGGTTTTGGGTTTGAAAGTGTCATGCCCGAACCCGACCTGATTAGAATTCGGATCAAACTTTTTAGATCCAAACCCGTTAAATATGTAAACAGTCGGATCGGGTTTTCGGGTACCATTACAACCCTACCCGAGATGATGGTTGCAGACGATATCTAGTGCGATGGAAAGGTCGTCCAGAGCAACGATTGGCCCCGGATTTGTTGGAATGCTATGATAGCCATATAGAGCCATACTCGACATGGTCGAGTTCTTTTCACCCTGGAAGAGTTGATGAGGACATCACACCTACACTTTTTCGCACGTATCAGCGTCGTCATCGCCGTGTCACAACGACATATCTTTGGTTGTGGTTTTGAGTCATGATTAGTTGTGATCTTTAATTTTTTTGGGACAATTGCTTAGTTCATTGGTCGTAGTTGTTGCTAGTTTTCGTTTGAGTTCATTTGGACTCCGTTTGGGTCAGTATTTGGCGTTTTGATTTAGTTTAGTTGGTTATGTCTTACTTTAGGCGTGTATGGGTTTTGAGTTTCTTTTGTTTAGTACTACATCGGAGATGACACAACTTTTCTTTGTAGGAGTTTATTTAAAGAGGCTCAATTCAATGAATAAGGTAATGAATGATTAATTAAAAGCTTTGCTATTGATATTGATTTGATCTCTTTTTGATTAAGTCAACTGGTTGTGAAGTTGAGGACCGGGTTGCGATCCGAGTTCATATTCTCAATTTAAATTTTCAGTTTTGATCCCACATCACACACACGTACATACATATATACATATTTATAGTTGATCTTCACGTGAGAACTCATGATGGTTCATCCCATGGATTGTATTCATCTTGACCTACGCATCCAAACTAGTCTAATAAAGACATATCAAGAGGTTTCTTACCCATGCATCAAGCACCAATTTTCTCTATAGCTAAATAACATGTTTTTTGCCTCCCAACTTTGCTGGGTAGGTTCTGAAATCACTTGTTATCTCATTCTCAGACTAATTTGAATAAGTCAAAAAGGATGAACTTTATGAATCATCTGTGGGATGGCCCATCATGGAAATTTTGCAATAGTTCTTACCATGGAGTTCTAGACAGAAAATTAGATAATACCTATGCACATTTGTATATATGCACGCATATATAGATATTTAGGTATTGATTGATTGATTATAGGTAGAGATTATTATAGGCTTTTTTTAACCATCACGATCACCGACACCGCCACCACCATAAATCATTATACCATCCTCGTGAGCCATTTTTCCATAAAAATAGTACTAGCTATGGAACAGAACTTGAAGCGAGACTTCAGACCTCTACAATCAGTACTAAATTCACGACAAAGGCGACTATAATCAAGGACCTTGCACGGTAGTTGGTCAGAAAGTAGGCCTACCTTTCTCAATCATAGAGGTGAATCTAATGGGTTTAACTTGCCAAACAGGAGTGATAAGGTACTTCTAATGGATGTAAATCTAGATAAGCACCTAGCCTGTGTTTAATCTAACAAAGAGTTAATGTTTAGGATACAAAGCTTTTGCAAGTACGGTGTGACCATATGATATGGCGTAGGCCAAACATGATGATTTGATACCACCAGTGTGACTTGAGTGATCGCACTGATTACATGACACATGCTAGATAGGATTCTGAGTATACAAAATTAGTAAGAGACTATTATCTATTTTCACAAGCATTGCATTTTCTGAACCTATTAGTACATCCAAAGTATCAAATTAATCACCATGTATTTCTTCCTAAAAAACATATTAGGAGCATCACATTAAAAACTTAAAATCCACCCCTTTAGACATTGTATTTCCTGTGCATTCATGGCATCACTGGTTTTGATTCTAGGAGTACTGAAATAGGGTCTCAGGCAAAGCATGAGATCATGAGATCTCATACTTTAGATACTCTGTTTCATCATATAATTGTCTCTACTGAGAAATTATATCATGATTTCAAATATCGGCCGATTTTGATATATATTGGCAATATCATATTAGGATTTGAGGTGTCCAATACGATATTAACCTTATAATATTGGCTGATAGATATTGAGTGCCGATATTGATGTTGATACTAAAAGCCATTGAGATTTTAAACAATTATGAATAATACCAGAGTTAGTCCACTAAATCTAACATTGTGTTAAACATGAATGGTTGGACACTAACGAGAAATAAGGGGAAATATATGCATTACATTTTGCTAGTGCTGATCAAAGTGACCCTGTTTGGCAGTCTATCCTATTGCTGAACAAGCATGTGCTGTTGTGCACCCAATTTGAATTACCTTTTTCTGTTCAGTACCTTTGTTTCAAATTCTTGCACGTGTTATTTGCTTAAGTTCTGATTTATGTTAAAAACACAAACTTGCTTTGGTTAGACTAAACTTTGCTGAAGCTATGATTGATATTAGATCACATTTGTGTCTGAATTCTAATCTTCTTTTGTGGATCTGCTTCACTGGGGTCATTGGGTGCAACCCAGATGTGCAGATTTGATTTAAAAGTCTCTATGTCAATTTAAGAATAAAAATCTTCAGGTCTTGTCCCAGATTACCTTGATATTCTTGCCCGTACTGAAAAAAAAGTACAGCCGTCTACACTTGCATTGCTTTTAGCTTTGTCTTGTTTGTTGCATGTTCTGTCTGAAAATTCTTAATAATAATTGCTTTCTTCAAATCTCATTGTTATCTGATCAATTACTGGAGCATTATCGATTTTTTATTCTGCACCATCGCCGAATCTAATTTGGTGGTAGCAGGCATGGATGACGATGGTGATGGATTTACTGTTTATGGACTTTCTGCAAATAGCTTGATAACTATATTTGGATGGTGCAGGAGGAGATAACAGTTTATATCTGGTTTCGGGACCAAGCACTCTGCAGCTTCAGTTCTTCCAGTTTGGTTTGAGTACTTTTCAAAGAGGCGGAGAATGTCAAGCGGCAGCAACACTCACTGGTGTTACAGATGCAGGCAAGCAGTCCGGCCTTTTGGGCGCGACTTTCTGTGCCCACACTGTGATGAAGGTTTTCTGCAAGAAATCAATGAGATTGACGGCCCTGTGGGGCCATTTGGGTTGCTTCGACTGGATTCAAGTGAAGACCGGGACCACCGGTTTGGGGTTATGGAGGCCTTGTCTTCCTTGATGAGCCAGCGGATGGCTGGAAGGAATCGAGAAATTGACATCCGGGGGAGACCTAGTGGGATTACAGATCAGGGAGTAGGATTTGGAAGCGGACCTTTCCTGATTTTTAGCGGCCAGATTCCAGGCCATATTTCCGATAATGGAGGTTTTGGACTGCTCTTCAATGGGGCTTCTGGTCTCGGGGTAAGACGTGCAAACATAGGGGACTATTTTGTTGGTGGAGGTTTAGAAGATTTGCTTGAAATGCTGTCACGGAATGATAGACGTGGCCCGCCTCCTGCTGTACGGTCCTCCATTGATGCTATGCCGACTGTAAAGATAAACCAGCGACATCTTCGAGGAGACTCTCACTGTCCTGTTTGTAAAGAACGTTTTGAGTTGGGCTCTGAAGCTCGGGAAATGCCATGCAAGCACTTATATCACTCAGATTGTATTGTTCCCTGGTTGGTGCGGCATAATTCTTGTCCAGTTTGCCGCCTTGAGTTGCCACCGGGCTATAGTGGTGGCAGCACTCGTGCTCGACCAAGTCATCAAAGTTCTGGTGGTGGTGAGAGCAGCAGCAGCAGCAGCATTGAGAGCCATGCCAGTAGTAGGGAAAGCAGTGGAGAAAGTAATGGGAGGAGAAATCCACTCTCGTACCTATGGCCGTTTCGCTCTGCAAACTCCAGTACCAATTCACAGCAAAATGGGTATCCTCGCCAAAATGTGCATGGTCACCAGAACGAGGCCTCTGGTTCCGATTCCATTAGCGAAGACCGTGTCAATGACATGAGCTACTCTGGATGGCCTTTTGATTATTAGCGGTGTGTTCTAGGCTTTCAAACCCTCACAGTTATTCTCTGCATGGCATAGTTACTGCTTCATCTTTAGCAGATGGTCCTGTCCAAGTAAATGTTAGACAGCTACTCTTCAACCTTGTTTATAAAACAGTGTCTCCCTTTATATTGTGTTTAGACACCTAAGTAGCAATGTTCACGGCTTGTATTTTTCAAAGATGTTCTCTGTCGAATAATCATCCGTTCTGGTTGGTTTGTTTCCTTCGTTCCTTTTGTGTTGTTGCTTATCAAAATTATGTTTTTATCTTTGATTTGTGGGGCGTGGTTTGATTAGATGATCCCAGCTCCAGATGTGGTCCATGGATGAATACCGCAGCTTTACAATAATAACTAAAAGCTTCCAGGTTTGCTTCCAGTAACACCTGCGGCGGTTTCTGAGATGTGTTTTGAGTTTTGCATCCCTTTTGCTTGAAAGATTTATGCAGTTTTTGAGATAGGCATTGTGTTTTGACTTCTTTTATTAGCACATCTATTCAGTTAGTCGAGTGCTTGTATTCGAATGATCTGTGCATCATCGGATTTTCGTTTTAAGCTGACTGTTTTTAAGCTTCTGTTTTAGTTTTTCTTCTCATCTGGTGGTGCTGGTGGTGTTGCTGATGGTGTTTGAGTACGGCCGCTCTTTATTTAAAATATGATCATAAAGGAATCTCAAAACTCTCCCATAAAAAAAAAAAACCCTATCAAAGTTGCATAAGAACAGACCCTTAAACAACAACAGTTTTAAGAATTTAAGAATTCTTCATGGCACTACTTTAAGATTTTCAGAGTTTAAAGAGTTGTTTGGAAAATACATAAACAATTACAGTAGTTTTGAGAAAATTATCCCTAAAATAATTTACACAAACACAACACGACCAGGCTCCACAAGGTTTTAATGTGAATATGCCCTATTGAGGCAATTCTCAGAAAACAGCAACAGACTTCCTAGAGCCAGCAGATTCACAACAGAGATTCATCGGTGAAGCACAATAAACTTCTCAGGACTCAGGCAGCACAGGGCATATATGTGATGCATATAGAACAAGAGATCACAAAGCTTTAGAAAGCAAACAACAACAACAACAACAATTTCAACCATTTGTCCATTTTTTTTTTCTTTTATCATCATTTTTCCAAATGTCCCACATTTCCTTCTATGGAGATGGGGATGTGACAAACTGCCTTGGAACCCTGAAGAGGTCCTTCCCACCAAATGGGGAGGTCCACTCGTGGGATCCGGCAGAGGGTGCCGGGTGGTCAACCATCAGGCTCCCATCCTGCAACCCTCCAATGCACACCCCCCCACTGTTCACAACCTGCCGAGCAACTTTTGACGGCGTATATGAAGCATGCCACGAATTATCATACAACCGCTCCCCCTTTATAGATGACGATGGCAGTGGCAACGGTGTCGAGTCCAGGCTCCAATCTATGCTGGTGTAGTCACACTGAGGTATCGAACCACGAGTGCCCCAGTCAACAGGGGACGATGAACCAGATGAGCCCCAAACAGTGAACAGCCCCAGCGAGGATGGCACAGCAAGGGATGACGAGGACGATGACCTAGTAGTTGTTCCAGGCATGTTGTAAGAACCACCCCACCTTGCGCCACCAGAGTCCACAGAAGACGAAATGAACTGTTGGTGATGATCTTGGGGATAGAACTGCTGAGAATTAGACCCAGCCAAAGCCAAGTTCCGCAGCTGTTGTCCTAAACCCCCATTCGCCAACTTCATGATTTCCATGGGGGTGGTGCCGTTGGTGCCAGTGGGATACCATCCCGTCGATGCTGGTGGTGAAGCACTGAGACCGACACTAGCTAGAGGGACATTTTGCCTAGTGCCATTGGACTGTGGGCGCTGCATCACAAAGATAGGCTCTCTCAATGTTCCTTGAAGTAAGTTGGACTTGACTTCATTGCCACCATTAATGACATACCGAGTGTCTGCCTTTGCTTGTGCTGCTGCAACCTGCAATGGAGACGCCATTGAGTAAGGCATTGAAGGGCTGGAGCTTGTGCTTGGCCATCTCTTTTCTAGAGGAGGAACTACAGCTTGCGGTGTCATCCAATCTGGCTTAGATTGTACTTTTCTCAAGGCAGGCTGGAAATTCCGGCTCGCTGCTTCCATTTGGGCTGCTCCTGCTATGGTAGACTTTGTGTAATAAAAATCTCTTTCATCCCTTCTCTGCAACTGGACACTTGCTGGGGCAACTCCCTTTGCTTGTGTTCTTACAATCGAGTTCTGGCTGGAGGTTGCTGACCTACTATTGTGAAACCCATTGGCTGAAACTGTAGGCTGATCAACAGATTCTTCCAACTTTCGTGGAGCAACTGCAGGATCTTGCTTTTGTGCCTTCAAAGTCTCTTCTGTCTTCTCCAAATCACCCTCGCAGGCAACAACTACTCTTTCAACTTCCTGCTTTGTGCACTTGAAACTCATCTCCAATTCTGCAATTCTTGCAAGCTCAGCTGCAATATCTATCTTGGGATTTGATCCGTCAAGATTGGATGCAGCCTGGCGTTTGCTTTCCTCACCCCCTTCAAGAAGCCACAAGGCTGATTCGTCAACACGGCCTTCATTATGAATGAGAGCCATGGTTGCCTGCTCGGATGTGAAGCCCATTGCCACAAGCTTCTGAGCCAGTGATTCCAGCTTTCTTGATATTAGGTAGCTACAGCAGTGTTCATGGAGCTCCTGGGCACGCCTTTCCCTCTGTCGCTGGTGCTTCTTCTCGTTCTTCAGTCTTATCTTTTCCCGCTTGTCAGCATCAGAACCTGGGATAGGCTCCACACGAGATGCATTGTTGGCTGTATTTTTCTCCTTTTGTTGGTCCTCTGATTCACCAGAACAGCTATCATTGTTGGACACAGAATCATACTCTGCTGCTGTACCAAGTGAACTACCAGAATGATCCTCCGTTTCATCTATAGTTTGAAACCGACCATTGCTTTGGGGTGCTGGCATACCGTTAGATGGCATAGTCTCAAGGGCATGAAATGTGCCTGAAATTGGATTGTATGCACTTGCAGCAACCCCATTCCCGCCATTTACAGGTGCAACAGAGGGTTTAGAAGAAGCCTTTGACTGTTCCTTTACTGCCCTTGCAGCTGCCTTGTCCTTGGACTTGGATTTTGACGGAGACATCTCTCAACACCTGAAAGTGACATGAAAGAAGTTTAAAATACAGTCTTAATTCCCAAAACAAGATGAAAAGAATACGTGACATATGCCATATAGCAGGCAACCATTATGTTTTAGGCCCCAACAATAACAATTGCTAAAGTTCCAATGAGTACCACCAAACCGGGAAAAATTTTCATCAACCCAAGCAATAGAAAATGATTTGACAAAAAAAATGCGATGAAGTGCATTATAAATCATTGACCATTGATCAAGTTCAAGTAGTTCGTGTGCAAGTTGTTAATGCAGGCAGGGGAAAGACGAGGAAGTGAGCAATTCATGCTAATGATTCAACAAATCATTAGAAACTAATGATTCAACAAATCATTAGAAATAAGCTTTAAAAATGATTTTGCCGAATCATTAGAAATAAGCTTTAAAAATGATTCGACAAAATAATGAGATGGAATGCATTAAATCACTGATCAAATTCTACTAAAGTAGTTCCTCTGCAGGTTGTTAATGTAGGCAGGGGAAAGACGAGGAAGAGAGCAATTGATGCTAATAAGAACATTTAAAAATGAATTGACTTTAAATATTGAAAAAAAGATCTGCCAGGTTTCTAACAAGCAGGTTCACTCTTTTAGATGTGTGGGCATATCATCACTTTGCAAGAAATGAACTAGAAAAGGAGAACATAAGAAGTTGTTAACCGTACCTAAATTTAACATAAATTATCCTATTTAATTTTTATTACAGCAAAGAACAAAAATAGGTTTCATGGACAAGTGATACAAAAAATTACATAAACAAAGATGCACCAAACAAAATACCTAGCAAGAAACAAAATAATATACCAAAAATAAAAAAATTGCAATAAACAAAGGTACCCACAACCAGATCAAACAGCTAAACCAATATCAAATATTGCGATCTGAAAATCAGCAAAACTCTACCTCCTAACAATTTTTCACATTGTACACCAAAATAGTAGGTGGCTGGGATTCATTTTAACTTCTAAGTATGATTGCACTTCCAAGACAGAATTATTCCCAGATATCTTTTTATCTCTCTACCGTTCTTCCTAGAACCTTCAATAGTCCAGCAGAAATCTTAGCCACTAAAGACCAAAAAGGAATGCTCCCGCCTGTAACCTGGCCTCCTAGATTTTATGGCAGAGTCTCCTGCCTACTTGCCTAAGGTAATGATTCAATTTAGGTTGTCGGGCAATCATTAAACATTGCTCAATCCCCCAGACTGAACCTTCCCACTTAGAGCATATTTCCATATTCTTCAGATAGCAGCTGCAACAGATGATGATCCAAATAATATATATTAGAATGTTCCACCACCTATTCAATTGCTATAAAAGTTTAAAATAAACCTGAAAATGTATGACTAAAGATTCTAAAACAAGCATTACCACCATCAAAGAAAGAAAATATGCTCTATAAACAACCAATTTAGATAAAATTAAGGTTGTGTTTTCTCAATAATATACCATTACCAAACATTCAAGTTAAGTATGATGTTGATTCCTTCTATTTCTGAAACTAAATTAACTAATTCACCATCTCCCATCTCTAGAATCCCCAGCACGAGGCACATAGGTTTCTTAAAACCTATAGTTCTCTTTCTTTTTTTTTTTAATAATAATAAAAAAAAAAAATCTGATTATGTGCCTATGTATCATGAATTAAAGTTCCAAGGATTATATTTTGTATCTTCCTCCAGATTTTCAATGAAAGCCCAATGACCGCCAAGAAAACTAGAGTCTGCTTGTGAATTATGCACAGCAACGTAGTTATCTTTAAATCCTAAAAATATGCCTTCCTTCCCCCAAAATCATTTTGATGGTAAATGGAGATCGTAGGGGCGTATAAATTGTATCCGCTCTATTTTAAAAGCAGATACTTATGAACTGATATTAATCAAAGTCAGATATTGATTATTACTATCTTTATCTGCTTCTATGCGGATATGGAACGAGTTCGGATATTTCGAGTATCCGTTTACAACCATAGTTTTTCCTTTATAGAATATTGTTTATAAGCTTTACCAATCCTTTTATGAAAATGAGCTTGTGAGAGTGGAAAAGAGTGAGCTCACCCTACTAGTCAACTCCTAGCTAGGCCTGACTACATTTTCATCTCATTTTTCTTGGGGAAGGCTACATTTTTATCTAATGGTACCTCATTTTTGTAAATGGTCTGTCTATTAGCTGACAAAGAACTTTTCTTTAATTATAAACTCATCAAAATTGATACTCTTGTAGTATTGTAGTGGTCAAAATCTGACCCTCGCATGATAACGCCACATGTCCAAACACTTCCAAACCCCCGCCACTTTAGAAGCACTTCGGAAGCTGCTCTCCGCCCCGAAGACGCTTCCATCCTGATGGCTCCGATGCTCTCAGTCATCCCGGAGCTTCCCCATTCAAAAATTCCAACTCCACCATCCACAACAACAACAGATCATCACCACTGACCTGCGTATACAGTTACGCGGTTCAATTCTCTCTCGCGTGCATAACATGTCAACGCCCTCCAGTCTGGCAGTTATGGACCGAGACAGATTTCTCTACATGCAATCCCAACAATCAAGCGCCCATCGTCACGACTATTATAACAAACCAGCACGTGCAGATCATGCAGTTGCAAGGATCACACTCTTATCATCCGCCCTAATGCACATCGGACGGATGGCGCATATATAGCCTCTCTTCCAGTGAGAAGGGGATCTAGATCTTCTTCTCAATCCCAGAAACCCAACACTAAGTCTGGCACAGAAAATCTCTGTAATTCTTGTATCCCACAAATTATAATGGAATTTTCCTCCTCCCCGTGATTTTTCCAATGGGTTTCCAAGTAAAAATCTCGTGTCACTGCCTGTTCTGTGTTGTGATTTTTATTTCACATACACTTATAATTGGATTAAGATGAGAGCTGGGATAAATGCCAAATTAGAGTTATGGAGGAAAACTCTAGAATCTCGAGTTTTTAGATTAAGTAGGGCTAAAACAGAGTATGTGGAGTGTAAATTCAGTAAACAGGAAATCCGAGATTATAGTATTGTGAGACTAGATGGATACCGATGGGCAGTCATTTTAAGTACTTGGGTTCTATTATCCAAAAGGATGAGAAGATCAATAGTGATGTCAACAACATGATCCAAGCCGACTGGTTGAAATGGAGGAGCGCAACAAGAGTTTTATGTGATCGTAACATTCCGTTATGGCTAAAAGGAAAGTTTTATCGGACAGTTATAAGCCAGCTTTATTATATGGCACAGAATGTTGGGCTATAAAGAGACATCATGCCCAGAAAATGAGTGTAGCAGATATGCGCATGCTTCGTTGGATGTGCGGTAACACACGGAGAGATAAGGTGAGAAATGAGGATATTCGTACTAAGATAGGTGTAGCCTCTATAGAAGAGAAGATGAGAGAAAATCGCCTACAATGGTTTAGTCATGTGCGATGTAGACCTACAGATGCGCCAGTCCGGCGAGTAGAGCGTATCAGTTTAGGGCAAGTTAAAAGAGCGCAGGGGAGACCGAAAAAAACATGGATGGAGGTAATACGACAAGACATAGTGGCTAAAGGTCTTAGTGAAGGCATATTGCTCAATAAAAATGAGTGGAGAAAGCTGATCCATGTGCCCGATCTGGCGTAATTCTCTTTTGGTTCATGTAGCCTACCCCAAATACTTGAGACAAATGGCTTAGTTGTTGTATACACTCATAATCCCCTAATTTTTTCACGTGTGATTGACCGTTTGATAATATGCGGCGGAAAATCTCCACCACAAATTGGTGCTTTGATTGAGATCTGAGTCCCAACACTCAGATTTCTCCCCTACCAAACCCATCCTCAAAAAAAACCTCTCCAACAAGCCATGGCTCCGAAGAAGCAGCCAACTACCAGCGAAGAAACCACCTCCAAAGGCAAATCTGTTGCATCGCTAGGGGCATCATCCCCCCAAGCAACCTCAACCTCAACCCTATCATGAAAGATAGTGTCTCCGCACCTTCACAGAGGGCAGCCGGAGATATCCACAAGCCATCAACTTACGAAGCCCAACTCCTCCAAATTTCACTAACACGAGGGAGATGGCGAAGCAACAAGCCTCAAGATGTACATTGGTTACTTTTAGAATCAGCAAAGGTACACAACTGTAGCGAAGACGCATCCGCTCTTGCATTCATCAGCGGGCTACGGGTCACCCATCCACTGTACAAACATCTGGAGAAATACATCACCCGTTGAAGCGAAATCTTGTATCGAGCCCAAACGTACATCCAATTCGAGGAAGCAATGAAGAACTCTGCCAACTCACCTTTCAACCGCGAGGATGAAGCAAAATCAAAGTCGCGACACGAAGACCCCTCTGTCGACAACCAGGGTCACGAGCAAGGCACTTCCAAAAAAACAACCATTTTCGAACCCTAAGCACAACCCACTCCAAGCATATCAAGTGGATAACAACTTTTTTTTGCTGAAGCTCCCGATCCAGGACGTCTTCAAAGCCATCAAGGTCAACCCTGGGGTGAAGCATCCAGAAGCAAAGCGTCACGACCCTGCTCGTCCCTGAGCAAAAGACTACTGCTCTTTCCATACAGCAAGGGACACCAGACCACTCAATGCCGATCTCTCCATGAGTACCTTGAAGATGTTGTCCAGCAGGCTACCTCCGAGAGAACATCCTCACACCCGGAGCCTCCAACACAGAAAGACAGTGTGCGACTCTATCTCCGAGTCAACCACAACACGTGGTCACCCACTACAGAGCGGTTGGCTAAAACCAACCCGATAAATAAGAGCAAGGAAGTTCCTCAACAGATAAAAGCTCCATTTATCTCATTCATTTTTTATGTATTTTTAAAATCACTTAATAAAATACATTCTGATTCTTAACGACTTCCCTACATTCTTATCAGGATCTACGGAGCCTGCCCATCAGCCCCTACTCAGCCAGCCTACGAGCACTCTTCCCCAGAGTTATGACAGTACATTCGAGGGATTCCCCCACTAGAGATAAACTCCAACATCTGGGTCCCAACTCTCTATATCCTCCATAGGATCTGCCAATATGCTCACCAGCTCCCATGCGACCAATTCACAAGCACGACTATCCGGAGACTTCTAGCTATGTGTTATGAGGGAAGCCTCCCGCTCGAGAATGACAACACATGTATTCATCTCCTAAACCACTCTGCCTCATCCCTAATCAAGCTACTGCCAGTCTCAACTCCGTGACCGAAAGCTCCCTTAAGCCAGAGACCTCTATCAGTGTGTTCCAAGGAGGGTAGTTCCCACTCGAGAACAATTACACGAGCATCCGCCTCCGGGCAATCTCTCAGGCTCATCCGTGATTGAGCGACTACCCTCCGAAAGGCTCATCCCCAATCAGGCAACCACCACCCTTCCGGCTAATCCCCAATGGGCAACTACCGTCCAGAAGGTTCATTTCCACCGGGCAACTGTCTTGGCTCATCCCCAATGAAGCAACTACCATCCGAAAAGTTACATCCCTGATTGCGCTACTGCCAGTTTGTCTGTGCTCCAAGAAGGGGAGCCCCCACTCGACAATCATTATTCAAACGCTTATCTCTGACTTCCAAAGGCTCATCCTTAATTGGACAACTGTTACCCGGAAGGCTCGTCTCTAATTGAACAACTGCATGCCCAGCTTCGTAGCTGAGGGCTCCCCTCACACAGAATCCTATGCTTGTGAGTTCTGAGGAGAAAAGCCCCCACTCAAGAACAAAAACACGAACATCAGCCTTAGGGCTCTCTTCATCTCGCCCCTCCCGGTTGAGCATCCAGCCAAGCAATCCACCTCCACGACTGAAGTCCTCACTTTACTCGGAGACCAATGCCTAGCGGCCCAGTCAACCTCCGCGACTGAAGTCCTCACTTCACTTGAAAGGCGGCCTAGTCAACCTCTGGGACTGAAGTCCTCACTTCACTTAAAGACAAGCGCCCAGCGACCCTATCAACCTCTGCGACTGAAATCCTCACTTCACTCGGAGACCAGCGCCCAACTACCTACTTCATCTCTGCGACTGAGGTCCTCACTTCACTCGGAGATCGTCTATACACTCAAAGATGGAGACATCTAAAGACGACAATACAAACATCACATTCTTGCCATCTGAAAGTCAGGCCTTCGAAGAGGTATGATCATTCCACAATATCAATTAGGCAAGATCTAAACAACTTTTTCATTTTCATTGCGAAATAACATGCAATTACATTTCATTATATCATTACATCTGACAAGTGGAATACATGAAGTCTTCTATATCCCTGTGTTGGCTTTTCCTGCCACCATTTACATACCCCAAAGCAAAAACAACAAAGGCTTGTTCATCAGAGGGGATCTATCGAGGGTAGTCTTCATCCTTACAGCGATCCCTGAAGCAGGTAGTCATGTCTCGTCAGCAGCTTTTCATTCCTCCAAGAAAGCCAGACGATCACCACTCACCGTGGCGATCCCCAAGAAGCCCTTCAAGAGCGAGGGAGCAAAGTTCGACTAGGCGAACTCCGACAAAACAAGCCAGAAAGAGAGATCTTCCTCTGCGGTGTTCTGGGGAAGAGGATCAGGCTCCAGGGTGAAATCCAACTCCCCTGCACACCCGACTGACATGTTCCACCTCTTCCTCCCTCATACACTCTATATGGAGGGAAGGTCAGATTTTTTAGAACCCTCAACTGTTAAAAATCGGGCGACTCGAAATTAAATCATCAGCTCCACTCGAAGTGGGCCCCAAGCAATCGCCACCGGCAATGGAGTCCTGTCACGAAGACTGATGTTCTATGACATACTTGTCACGAAGATTAATGTTTTGCACCGAACAGACTCCCAAGCGACGGGAGTTCAACCACCATCCTCTCACTTTTCCTTCATCCATATGATGAAGTCGAGAAGATATATGGTAGCTCAATAAAACTTTTCAGAGGAGATAACAGATATTACTTCTAAATGAAGGACTCAACCTGTTTATAGATGAAGGAGAAGTCAAACCATCTCAAGTTCAAATTCCCGATCCCCAAAAAACCGGAACACATTCCAAAATTTTCGATCAACCAAAGAGACGATATCAACCGCTGCTTCCCCTCAATCCCAGTCATCATAGCGCCAGAATCTAAAGGGACATCAGTTACCAATTTCAAAAAGCCAGATCAATCAACACACCAACTGTCAGCCAGCAACGCAATCTCCACATTAAACTAGAAGATCTGCATTAATGACCCAAATCTTCCTCTGCCCACAAGTATCAAATCAAGCCTAAGGCACCGATAAATCATCCACCAACTCCGCTCCCCCACTTCTCTCAAGAAGGCTCTGATAAGCGAAAGAGTGGAGGACATCTGTAGTGATCAAAATCCGACCCTCGCACCACATGTCCAAACTCCCAAACCGTCGCCACTCCAGAAGCACTCCTAAAACTGCTCTCCACCCCAAAGACCCTTCCATCCCGACGAACCGATGCTCTCAGTCATCCTGGAGCTTTCCCATTCGAAGATTCCAACACCATCCCACAAAAGCGGCAACAGATCATCCCTAATCTATGCCAACAATTATGCGACTCAATCCTCCCCGCGTGCATAAGTGTCAACGCCCTCTAGTCTGGGCAGTTATAGACCAAGGCAGAGTTCTCTACATGCAATCCCAATGATCAAGTGCCAATAAAGCACGTGCAGATCATGCAATTGCGAGGATCACGCTCTTATAATCCGCCCCCATTCACGTAGGATAGGTGGAGCATATAGCCTCTCTTCCAATGAGAAGGGGATCTGGATCTTCTTCTTTCCAATCCAAGAAGCCCAGCATTAAGCTTGACACAGAGAGTCCCTATAATTCTTGTACCCCCAAAATTATAATGAAATTCTCTTCCTCCCGTGATTTTTCCCGCATTGAGTTTCCACGGAAAAATCTAGTGTCACTGCATGTTCTCTGTATCGTGATTTTTATTTTACACAACTCATAATCCCCTAATCTTTTCGCTTGTGGTGTGTGATCGGCCCTCTGATAATACACAGCGGAAAATCTCCACCACAAGTATCAAATTCAAAAGTTGGATTACTAAGTTAGAAACAAGAAGCACTTTTATTAAAAATTATGTCATTTTTATTACATATACTTGGTAGTATATATAGATAATATATATTACCTATAAGTGGAGAGATACCACAATATTTGAACGTGCTCCAGTTTTTACACAGATATTAAACAAATGGATATTAAGCAGAGTTGGATATTGATTAGTGATACTCGTATCCGCTTAAATAGATGCGCATACAAAGTAAGATATCCATTTACGCCGATCTTATCTTACATAAATTCTCTCCTAACTTCCAGAATAAGTTGGAGAAAATTTGGACCAAGGATTCTATGTGAATCTTTTTTAACCGAAAGATCTAGAAATGACGAACAAAGTGAAATATCTGCAACTTTCAGGGGAAAAAAGACAATGGAGAAGATCAAAACAACCAAAAACGGCAAAGTCATCATAATCGCTTGAAAAAACTTTATATTCACATGCCAAATTGTGGGGTGTTCTGATTTTTGGGGGGACTCGAGCAAATTTGACTCGGGTTTTATGCTACTTTGCTATCTTAGGTCTGTGAAACTACTAGTTATGATGCACATGCAAACGCACGTGAAAAAATTCTAGCATCTTGCGCTTTACGGGACGGTAAATTTTATAATGTGCTTTTAAGTCCGCCTATCGTGCACATTAAGTAAAAAAGCCTTGGGCATATTAATAGATTGCACAACATCCAACAGGCAGCTCCCCGATTAGCTAGTAGCATACATGTATGGTGTAAATTTATAAAGATTTACTGGAATCTCTACAATCTCTGACATGATTAGCATAAACTAAGCCACCAACATAAGCACGTTGCATAAACCCAGGCTCATCAAACACCAACCCTCGTCCCTCATGCTGCCCAGAAATCCTCAATCATAATGGAAGTTAATGTATGACATATTTTCTCACTCGATAAATTCAACAATCTGAAGAATATTCACAGCATAAAGGATAACACAACAAACATCTCCTCTCAAATCATTAAAAATAAAAAACAAAATATCCCTACACACAGATTTTCAAACTTCCCTTGCTAAAGCAGATTACACTGCAACACACTTTCAAACAGAAATAAGAGGCTGTCTTCACTCAAAATAAGTCACAGATCACTAGAGTATAGCAGAAAAACATACATAACTGAGAAATGTAATAATGGCATGCGATAACAGATGTGGAAAAAAAAAATGAAAGAGTGACAAAATCCAATGATATAATGGAAAGTAAAAAAAAGGCATGACAGTGACCTTATAAATGTACAACTGGGACAATCAATATTAGTTTCAACTGTAAAATAGAAATAGATAACAGTGAGGCTTGATCATGACAGTGAGAAAGGCAGCTCTCCGATTAGCTAGTAGCATACATGTATGGTGTAAATTTATGAAGATTTACTGGAACCTCTACAATCTCTGACATGATTAGCATAAACTAAGCCACCAACATAAGCACATTGCATAAACCCAGGCTCATCAAACACCAACCTTCGTCCCTCATGCTACCCAGAAATCCTCGGTCATAATGGAAGTTAGTGTATCACATATTTTCTCACTCGGTAAATTCAACAATCTGACGAATATTCACAGCATAAAGGATAACACAACAAACATCTCCTCTCAAATCACTTAAAAATAAATAACAAAATATCCCTACACAGATTTTCAAACTTCCATTGGACTTTAGCTATCTTTAAGAAAACAACAACCAACAGAAAAAATCTTGCTAAAGCAGATTACACCAAATTAACTGCAACACACTTTCAAACAGAAATAAGAGGCTGTCTTCACTCAAAATAAGTCAGAGATCACTAGAGTATAGCAGAAAAACATACATAACTGAGAAATGTAATAATGGCATGCGATTACAGATGTGAGTAAAAAAAATGAAAGAGTGACAAAATCCAATGATATAATGGAAAGTAAAAAAAAAATAAAAGCACGACAGTGACCTTATAAAATGTACAACTGGGACAATCAATATTAGTTTCAACTGTAAAATAGAAATAGATAACAGTGAGACTTGATCATGACTCTTACTAATCTATACTATAGAACAAAGTCCCAAATAGACTGTTCAATGGAAACAATCTCTAAGCAGTTGAAAAATATTCCACCACCCAACTATATGAATTACGCTTCATCGCATACCAAAGCACAAAGTTGTGCAACAAGAGACGAACATGAAGTATAGCTGCAAGTTTCACGAAAACGGTAAAAATTACTGCAACCACTTGAAGAAAGAAAATCAACATAATACAAATGGACACACCAACCCCGACATAGATATGACACCCCGACAAATGGAAAATTCTGAAAAAACTGCAAGAATTGTGCGTCTGACACAACACAGCTTCATCATATGAGGATCCATGTTACATAAAAGATAAAAGAGAAAATCACAAAAACACTATATTTTTGTAATCGCAAGTATTGGGCCTAGTACATGAGGCTCCAATCGTGGGTTTGACTAGATAATTTACGCCCAAACATCTAGGTACTGGACAAGATAAATCTTCCAAAGAAGTACAATCCACAGACAAATCCTCAGGCTGTGGGGCTATCCTAAATTCCTAACAAGCCCTAAGAATGTAAGACATCTGAAACAGCAAGCTACATGTTCTCAATATGTGAAGCCGTAAAATTTTAACAAAAAAAGTCACCTGAAACAGCAAGCTACATGTTCTCAATATGTGAAGCCATAATATTTTAACAAAAAAAAGGCAAAAAGCCTACAGAGTGTTGAAGCAAAATCCTACAAATGTGTCAATCGACAATTAAATCAGGCAACACCACTATTAAGAATAGAAATGATTCCTAGATACATGTCCAGAACACAATTTACCTCAGTTATATAACCAACACAAAAGTCGCATAACTATTCCGGGGACCATAAATTTGCACAATATTGGACAGAATCAAGTATTACTATACAAAATGAAAAGGAAGATAAAGAGCTCAAAGATAGATTTGTGTCTATACATACCCAAAAACAAACAACTATATATGTTCCAAACAGTGGACCAACATGGTGCTACAACAAAAACTGAAGTGGTGGCCCCCACCGCCAACTGGTTAGGGTTTAAGCAGATCAAGGGTCAGGCTGCTGCCACAGCAGTCACTAAAGCAGGTTAAGCACCTACTTCAACAGTCTAAGACCCACCTCAACTTAATAAAACTAACCCTCCATCTTCATGATCTCCATATGCATTCTCTACTTCAACACTAATCCTCCCTCCATAGAGAAATTAACATTAGAAGATTTCAGTGGCAAGCTAATTTGGCAAAGAGGACGCTACATACTTCCAGCGGCTAGGTCAGTTAAGTTTTTCCTTCTCCAACAAGAAAGCTGTTTTCTTTTTATACTCTTCTCTAAGAGACTCATTCTTTTTTAGTTCTTTTAAGCATGTGCATTTATAACAATACACATTCATCTTTTGCAGTGCTAATTGTTTTAGCACTTTGAGACCCTTGTCACTCTACTTTCCGTGTTTCCAACTTTGCTAAAAACAAAAATATATAGAACTTAGAAGTCGATAAAACCTAGATGTAAAAGAAATGAAAGAATATTTAAAAGTCAAGAGAACTAGAGCAAAAAGGAAATGCAAGTATATTTCTAATTTATAGCTGCAATTGTAAGTTCACATAATAGACAAAAGGACACGGTAAGCACCAAGATCTACAGAGTAAAATAATTTAACCCTCAAAGCAAATTGCAAAATCATAAATGCATCAATAAAAACTGACAACATAATTCCTATTTGATATTAACAAAAGAAACCTTACTTGATGCTCAAGCTAAAGACCTCTGTGGTCAATGAACCAAGGCAGAAAGATTTTATCCTATCAGACATCATTTTCTGTGGGACAACCCCCTCTCGTGCCTTGATGGCTATTCCACTCTACAGCCAAAAGGTCCTTATTCTCATTGCATTCACTTATGTTTTACACTTTTTTTTATATAGTTTATGATTTATATCCGGGAATCATCCTTACTATGTATGCTATATACTAATACGGATATGGCACAATGAGTATGCGGAAATGTAAAATCTTAAAATTCAGGATAAAACAGTTATATCTTAGGAACACTAAAATGATTTATAAAATGCTAGTTAGATATTATAAAATTAAGTTCTAGGCAAGAATCAATAGTTTCCAAATAATTATTGACTAATAATCCTTTGCATCATATCCTTTCATATAAAAATCATTTCTTATAAAAGTGGGAGATTATATAATTGTGTCTACAAACCGAATAGAAGTGTGAACCTCATCATCCATGCATTAACTACTACATCATGAGCATAGTTTAATTTAATAATGTAATGGTCAAAATTTGACCCGCATCAAGATGATGACACATATCCAAGCTACCAAATGATTCTCCCGAGAAATTCACAACTCCCAGATTCCATCCCAGAGACTTTGTAACTGCTGGCCATCTCGGAGCTATCCACCGTCCCGAAGATCCTTGATTCGGAGCAGCATTCCACCATTCCAAGTCCTCACCTCCTCTGGGTCTTCTTCACTCTGAGACTTCCATGTCCCGAAAGTCCTAACCCCGAACAGGTAATTCCAACAACAGATCATCTATGATCTTTGTCGATACTTATGCAACTCCTTCCTCCCCCATATTCATAACGTGTAACATCCTTATCAGCGCGGGTAGTTATGAACAATGACAGATTCCTCGGCACACAATCCCAACCGATTATCACTAATTATCACGACCGTTACAACAAATCCAGCACGTGCAGATCATGCAGTAATAGTAGTCCCTCAATTCCTCCTTCACGTCAGCATTCACGTCAGGTATATATAATCCTTCTCCTAGAAAAGGAGGATCGCTTCCCTAATCCTATGAGCATACACATCACACCACTTCAGACAATTCTCCTTTACCAGTGCACCAACACGCCCACAGTTGTCCACTGCACGGTCCTTCCATCCACCAAACTGGCAGTTATTCTCTGTCGGTCTTTCCTACCATGCTTGCAGTTGTCCTCATGTGGCACCTCCATCTACTACCCCGACAGTTGTCATCTGCCAGTCATTCCATTCCACCTACTGATTCTTATGCCCGAGGATTTTAAGCCGGCACCACACCGATGCTCCTAACTTGAAAGATGCATTTTCCTCTATGTGTGGTCAGACAGGTACCGACCATCCGAGAAGCGCCTCAAATCACCTGTGGTGGGTTCGATCCACGACAGGTTTTTATCCACCACAAGTAACTATCCAAAGAATATGAGTATCCATATCCAATCTTGAATCAGTTTTCAAAAAACAGAGTTCTTCATGCTTGTATTGGAGCCACCTATACAGCGCTTGTGCTTTGTTAGAGAAAATTACTAAGTTCATTAACAAAAATCGAACTCTGATGAATTACAATTGAAATTTCATACCCATTGATGAATCTCACTGATGAAATAGCAGAAAATACTATTATTACAGTGAATACATGACCATTCAACTAAAAGATTTAGCATGCTTCGTAAGTTAGGTTAATAATATAAACACATACAGTAATCATGTCTCAGCCAATATTAACCAAAAGGCTGAAAACATACACATATTCTAGAAGAAATACTAGATGAAGTTTTCAACTCGTATTCAAATTCTTCTGAAAACCAAGACACTTCTGTGTCACAAGTTCCGTATTCAAAGACACTAAGAATTGAGATTTAAAAGCACAAGCAAGCAATAAGCAATAAGCAACAAAGCAAGATAAATTAAGACTGGGCTTTTTGAATATCAGACAAAACGCACAGCAAATAACCAATCCACAAAAATACATATTTCCCAAAAAAAAATAAGAAGTCCCGAATTTCGAATACCAAACCCTAACAAAACCGACATCCTCTAATCCAGATCCCTCCTCTTCTAATTCGCCATAAAACCAACAGATCCATCAAACCCCCAAATCAAACCCTTTCCACTAAAACAACCTTAGGTCGCAATCGAAACCCCCAAAAAGCCCTAAAATTTGAAAACAAACCCAAAGCAGATCGCGTAAGAACGAAAGGGCACAACCTCATGACATCAAAATCCACCGATCCTACACCAATAAGATCAAACCACACCCCGAAACCAAAATCAACGAATCTTTAACCAAAAACCAATGGAAGAACGAAAACAAGATTAGGGATTGACGGAGCAGAGATCAGATTACTGACCTAAGAACAAGGCGCAGAGGCCAATCGGTCGATTTAATGCAGAGGAAATTAGGGTTAGGGTTAGGGTTTTGACAGGGGAGCGAGAAAGGGAGATGATGAGATGAATGGGATCGATGCGGCCCTGTTTGCGTCTCTTTCTATCTTTTTCTCTCTGCGTTTATATTTTTCAGTTTAGTTTTTATAAATAAATAAAAAAAATTCCCCTCTTTCTTCGTTTTCTGTTTGCTCGGTTTTGTTTTCGTGCGCGAGGCTGGGAGTAAACCGCATTTAAAAGTGGGGTTGGCGTCCGAGGTGCTCTGCTCCATGAATAGAGAGAGAGGAAAACGGAGAGGAGGATAACGTGACCAGAACGGAACAGTAAAGTGTTGCGGCCGGCTTTCTTTTTTTTTTTGGGTAATTATTTGGAGGGGGGACTTTTTTTTTTATAAAATATTATTTCTGTTATGAAACGATGGCTGCCTATCATTACTATTCATCATTAATGATTTTACTATGGACTGATGCAAGCGATAACACAAACATGCATAGTGACTACATAGTACCCTAAAGTTTTTCTATAAATAGGCCCTTTCTGATTCATTTCAATGTACACTTCACAAATCAATAAGAATTCCTACTTCTACCCTGTCTCTAGAATTCTCTGTTTTGGTGTTATATTTTTCGGAGTTTTACAACACGTTTTCAGCACGATCACTCTAGTTCTGTCTCCAGCCTCTACCTCCGTCAGCTCATGAAAAAAGTTCTATCACACAAGTCTCTGCCTCCATTAGCTTAAGGTAAAAGTCTTGTCACGAGTCTCTACTTTCATTGCTCAAGAAAAAGTCCTATCACAAGTCTCAGCCTCTACCTCTAATATCTCAAGGTAAAAATGGCAAGTTACTATACTTATAATACTCGTATAACACCACTACTATAATGAAAGGAGACTCTTCCACCTATTTATAGAAATGTGATGTGATTACGAAAAAATGGATTATTGTACTAATTATGTTCATATAACATCACTACTATAATGGAAGGAGGCTTTACCACCTATTTATAGTAAAGTGATGTGATTATGATATCTTTACTAACCTCTAATTTGATGCTTGCGTAGATTAAACCCCAAGCTATCAATATTGTATATTTTATTATTCTGTTATTTATATCTGTATAAACACTCACTGAAAGGTTTACCGAGTAGCGTGGTGTGCCAATATTTATTTCAATAATTATTGCTTTATTAATTATGTCTGCAAAACACCCACCAAGTAGAGTGGCGTGTCTATATTGTAGCTCATAAATATATGTAGTACAATGCATTTATTTTATCATTTTTTAATTACAATATTTAATTGTATAAAATCCAAATTGCTTTTCTCTCTCCCACAACGGCTATAAACGGCTATAAAACGGCTAGTTTTCACCCTATAAATTGGTGAATTCTAAACCACATAACTCACTTCTCAATCTCTCTTCATTCTCAAAATTTTTCATCAAGGCTGCTGGTTCGGGGGTAGGGTACGGTACTAAAGGTCCTCGGACTTCCAGGCGGTTTTTCTTTTGAGCAGCTGAGAAAGCGAGAAAGAAAAAGTTTTCATCCGATTTCTTTTGTGAAGATGGGAACACCAGCAAAAGCATGTGGTAATGCATCGAAGTAGCTTGACCGTTATTGGCTTGGCGCGATTTAATAACCTTTGCCAGGCTAAACCAAGCGAAGCGTGTCGTTCGTAATGGAAAGAAAGAGACCACTACTTCGCCTCTTTGTTGGACCGCCGGCGCGAACACAGTGGTCTCTGACCAGGACCAGGAACCAATTCGAATTTTGATCTTGACATGTCGGTTGTTTTTAACCGTAGGCATCTCGCCAGGAAGTTGGTGGGCTCATCATGAATTAGGTCGGGGTGGCTGGTGGTTTCGGGATCCCGTAGAAAATGCGTCTTTTATGCCTCGGGTATTAGCCACACCTTGTGTTCTGGTTGCTTTAGTCCAACCTGTTGTTTAAGCTCCGTCATGGCTTGTTCCCAAACCCTAAGAACGCGTATGAAAAAAAAGGCAAGCTCCGTCTGCAAACAAATAGGATATCTCGCTATAAACCCAGCTGTCCCGCTTGCTCGCTGCCGGTTCCAGTGGGCACCTTTCAGTAAATCGCAAACAAAAGGAAGACACGCCTCTGCAGGTCTATCATCCGCTTCCCTGGCTGCATGCCTGCCTTATCTCTCTCTCGCTCTCCATTCAACTACCAGACAAGCAAGGACACTCGGAGGAAGGAAATAAAGTACTTACCTTCTTCTCCCTATGGTCGAGCCAGCCTAACTTCGTTCTTTTCAAGTAGCATCGAGAAGGCGTGGGCCCAGGAGCTCGTAGAGCCGGTAACCTGATATTCCGGATTTAAATATGCCGCTCGCCCCCTCTGACGTGGGTGCTGAAAGGGGAGAACGAGGTGATGCTCGGGACTTCCACCAATGGCTTTGTCTCCAATTATTCTAACGACCTTCCCATTAAGCTTGAATGATCAGCTATCCCACCAGTAGCAGATCGAAACCTCTATCCCTCGTGTTTCATGCCCACCCGACTAGAGGGACTGAGAAATTAATAGAGTACAAAACTTATCTTCAAGCTTTACCTTATTCTGATCGTTCAGAGGGCGATCGCGGAGTCACTGAATGAAGTCCTCCGTTTCTTTCGGACCGTGGCGAGTGGGCCGAGATTTTTTAGGTCGCGGGCCGTATCGGTAAAAGAAAAATGTACTTCGAGACAGCATCCGAGTCTCGCTTAGTCGTGAGCGCTCACCGGGCGGACCGAGTTGGTAAAGACACACAGGTTCCGAAGGAACGAGCCGTGAAGGTTCGCGAGCTTACTTCCCACCTACGTAGCCTACGAGGTGTTCTGTTCTCAAACGGCCGACGCCTTTGTTCTCAAGCTAGAAATCTAACCAATGCTTAGTGAAATAAAGTGGGGTAGAAATCGGAAAAAGAATCCCCTGGTAGGAAGGGGGGACGGCATCCTCCCCGGAGATTCCGCAGTACTGAACAACCGAGTCATCGGTCCGGGGAAAGAAAAGGACCGTCTTTGACCATCAAAAAAAGGGTCAATCAAGGCCTCTGACTCTTCTCTTTCGACTGCCTTTTGCTTCAAAACGAAATCGATGACATTCGATATCAAGCGATCCCACCAATGCTGGATTTGAAGAACCTACCTGCTTCCCGGGCCCGGAGGGGAAAGTAGGGTCATGAAAGACGCTGCGCGCCTTTACCTTTACCTACCCACCGATTCTTTTGAGAAGAATGAATGAAGCGGCTGAACCTGAGGTTGAGTTGGAGATCGACGACCTCATTCCTGATCGACAGCCGCGATCCGAACAACGACGGAGCACTCAACTACATGTTTAATAAGTAGTTGTCTTTTTCTCTCCGTTTAGTTGCGAACAGGCGTTTACATGAGCTCGCGTTGAGTAGGCTTGCGTTATTTGTCTGCCTCCCTTTCCCAATCGTTGACCCTGACAGTGAACTCGTAGACGAGGCTTTGACAGCGGTCTACCTGCGATAAAAAAAAGTTTCCGTGTCGAGAGCCCACCCCTGCTGCTGTGAGCATTCCGCTTCCCGCTCAACCCAAGTGTTTTCCATCCACAAAGGGAAGGGCGATCCTGTTGATCATTCTTCCCAACTTGCATCACCACCTGAGCTTCGCTACCGCTTCGCCCAGCTCCTACGCCTACCACGAACTTGAATCATCACGTGGCTGCTAAAGCAAGCTAAGCTTCACACGGCCCTGAGGAAGCCAAAAGACCCTCTCACGGCCGAAGGCTCCGAAACAAGTTGGAGAGCTTTTTTTTAATGGCATGAATGAAACAAAGACAAGATGATACCCTACGCTCGAACAACCAATTTGGATTGCAGAATTCCTTTAGTCTTCTGTGATTCAAAACCGGGAGAGAGTTGTTTTGACGGCTCTGAACGAAGGGAAGAAGTCTGTCCGGCTTAAAAGAGACTCGCAGATGGAGTGGACCCGTGTCCACCTTTTGGTTAACCAGAATATCCTTTCTCTGAGATTGCAGTTGATCGATTCGAACCTCTTTGCTAAATCGAAGAGCGGAAGCACTTTATTGCTTGTGATGAAATCGTATCTAACTTACTGTTAGCTAGCTTTGCCACAGCAGTACTCCTACTTCCAGATCCAGAAAGATCCCGAAGCGTATGAGAGCGCCTTGTATGGAACTAACCCCGCCGCAATGTCCGAATCGGATATAAGAAAGATGCCAGCCAATTCGGTACCGCCTGGTGGAAGCCCTGCTCCTTCGAATGAGGGTTCGGTACATGCCATTCCGTTTGATTTAGGACGTCTTTCTTGTTGAGCCAGGCCCTCCAAAAGCTTTGTGTTTGAGATTTTCGCAAGATGCTTAATCTATTTTTAAGTTTATTATTGTCGTCATCATCATCAATACTTCTATCATTTTTCTTGTAGATATGGATCCAAGTGAAATTTACCTGGACCTTTTAATTTTAATGTTCACCTTCCCTCTTTTGCTTGTAATTATTATGATTGACATGTAAGTTATTCTATTTTATTATGAAATAAAATGTTGTGATTCTAATTATTTTTATATTTTGTTATAGTTATCACCATGTCAAACTTTGCAAAAGCTTGAGTTCATTCCACTTGATATCACGAGAAGAAATTATATGTCTTGGGTTATTGATATTGAGATGCATCTCGAATCAATGTGTCTCACTGAAACTATTAAAGAAATAAACTCTACATCATCGCAAGACAAGGTAAAGGCGACGATCTTTATCTACAGACATCTTGATGAATGCTTAAAATGTGAATATCTCACTGTAAGAGACCCAAGTGTCTTATGGAAAAATCTCAAAGAAAGATTTGATCATCAAAAGGAAGTTGTGCTCCTCGCCACGCGTGATGAATGGAATGCTTTGCGCTTCCAAGACTTCAAGAAAGTCAGCGATTATAACTCTGCAATGTTCAGAATAGTATCCTAATTAAAATTCTGTGGGGTGTATATCACAGATGAAGAAATGCTGGAGAAGACTTACTCCACATTTCATGCATCTAATATAACACTGCAACAACAATATAGGTTGCGTGGTTTTAAAAAATATTCTGAACTAATTCATCTCTTCTTGTGACAGAGAAGAATAATGAACTTTTGATCAAAAATCATCAGTTTCGTCCTACTGGTTCAGCAGCATTTCCAGAAGTAAATGCTGCATTTTCTAAAAATAATGGACGAGGATATAATCATAGTCGTGGCCGTGGACGTGGTCGAAGTGATTTTTAACAACCCTTTATAAAACAACGCGATCCACAAGAAGCATCATGTAGAAAGACATGATAAAGGAAAAGATGTTCGTGAAAGTTTTCTTCGGAATCCTAAAGATTCCTATTATAAATGTGGCTCCAAAGGGCACTGGTCTCGAGTGTGCCGAACACCGGAGCACCTTTGTAAGCTTTACAAGGCATCCTTGAAAGGAAAAGAGAAGGAAGTGAATTTCACTGAACATGATGACCTTATAGATGATTCAACTCATCTTGATGCTTCAGATTTTATTGATGATTTTGCTGATCTTTCAACCCATCAAAATTCAATGGATACTGCTTGATATGGATTATTCTAATGATGAAGTCAAGATCAAAACTGAAGATATTTGCATACCGGATAGTGGTACAACACACTATTCTCAAACATAAAAAGTACTTCTCTGATTTAAAACCAACAAAGGCAATCATCAATACAATATCAGGTCCTGTAGACTTGATTGAAGGAACTGGTAAAACCAGCTTCATATTGCCAAATGAAACAAAGTTTTTCATAAAAGATGCTTTGTTTTCACCAAAATCTAAAAGAAATTTGTTGAGTTTTAATGATATATATCTTCATGGATATGATACTCAGTCTGCAACTGAAAGAAATATGAAGTATATATATCTTACTACTTATGTATCAAGAAAGAAGTGCGTATTAGAAAAACTACCAAAGCTTTCCTTAAGATTGCATTACACATATATAAATGTGATAGAGTCACATATGGTAGTTAAAGAAGATACAGAGACATTAACTCTGTGGCATGATCGATTAGGTCATCCTGGTTCAATGATGATGCGAAGAATTATTGAGAAATCACATGGACATACATTAAAGGGCCAGAAGATCCTTCAAGTTAGTAAAATTCCATTGAGGCTTGTTCTCTAGGAAAATTAATCATGAGACCATCACCAGCTAAAATAATAACAGAATCACCTACATTTCTTATACGTATCCAAGGTGATATATGTGGGCCTATACACCCACTGTGTGGATCATTTCGATATTTTATGGTATTGATAGATGCCTCTAGTAGAAGGTCACATGTTTGTTTATTATCAACTCACAACGTAGCATTTGCGAGATTTCTTTCTCAGATAATTAGATTACGAGCACAATTTCCTGATTATACAATCAATAAAGTTAGACTTGACAATGCTGGTGAGTTTACATCTTAAGCTTTTAATGATTATTAAATGTCAATTGGAATAACTGTTGAACATCCTGTTGTCCATGTACATACACAAAATGGTTTGACTGAGTCACTGATTAAACGCCTCCAATTTATTGCTAGACCATTAATAATAAGAACTAAACTTCCTATTTCTATATGGGGTCATGCAATTTTACATGCTGCAATATTAATTCGCATCAGACCAAGTGCATATCATGAGTACTCTCCTCTACAATTAGCATTTGGTCAAGAATCAAATATTTCCCATCTTAGAATTTTTGGTTGTGCGGTATATGTACCGATTGCTTCACCACAACGTACAAAGATGGGTCCTCAAATAAGACTGGGAATATATGTCAGCTATGAATCTCCTTCTATTATAAGATATCTTGAGCCAAAAACCGATGATGTTTTTACGGCTCGGTTTGCCGATTGCCATTTCAATGAGGCAATTTTTCTAGCATTAGGGGGAGAAAAGAAACAGCTGGAGAAGGAGATTACATGGAGTGAACCATCCTTATTGCATCTTGATCCTCACACAAAACAATGTGAGTCAGAAGTGCAAAAGATTATGCATTTAAAAGAAATAGCAAATCAATTACCAGATGCGTTCACCGATACGAAAAGAGTGACTAAATCATACATACCAGCTGTAAATGTTCCTACTCGGATTGAAATCCCAAAAGGACAATCTGAGAATGAAGCCACTAATGAGTTTAAGACACGCCTGAAGCGTGGTAGACCAATCGGTTTCAAAGATAAAAATCCTCAAAAAAGAAAAGAGCAGATAAGCATGATGATCCCAATGTGCAAGAATTGTTCCAGAAGAAACACAAAATAAGATAAATCAAGAGATGAAAAATCTTGAAGATATAGAAAATCATGAGATCTCTATTGATTATATCAATACAGGAGGATTATGGAATTACAAAACATAAAACAAATGTTTTTAATATAGACTTTGATATAAACTTAAATAAACATGCTATACTAAAATTCTTCTCTCCCTTTTTGTCAATCATCAACAAAGGGGTTAAAGTAAAAAAATGTTATCCCCTTTTTGTCAGAAACAAAAATCAACAAAGGGGTGCAAACAATAAAGGTTATAAATAGAGAAGATGTTAAGCTTCCCTTGCATATAATCAATACAAATCAAAACATTATGATACCAATTGAAAAAAATATATCAATTTAGTGCAAAGGTATACATAGAAATATCATGATATCAAATGATGATACCAATTGAAAATAAACTAAACATTTTGAAGATACCAAAAAAATTTTGATACCAAATTGAAAGATATAAACATATAGGTAATCTTGATTGTAAAAATATGTACCAATTGAAAATATTTTATACTTTTGATACCAAATTGAAAGATATAAACATATGGGCAATCTTGATGATAAAAATATGTACCAATTGAAAATATTTTATACTTTTGATACCAATTGAAAAACATACACCAATTCTTTTAGCAATATTCTTGATACTAATTGAAAATGATGTTGGCCCAAGGTTAAAATCACCCGTTTTTAGTGTGTTTTGATGATTACAAAACATATTAGTTATTTGTACTAATATTGTTTATTGGTTTAGTGTGTTTCAGGGTTCTAATGAAAGTAGAAGGTTTCTTCACTAAAGGAAGGTGTTTTGACTCAAGTCACCTCAGTTCGGGCTCAAGAATCAAGCTTTCAAGATCATATGGAGAAGCCCACTTGAAGAACTTGTAGTCCTTAGAACCAATGTAAGAAATAGTTTGTTAAAGTTTGAGTTTTGAAAAATTGGCTCTAGGATACACACACACATTTTTGTATACAAGTTTTCATGATTAAAACTTTGTGTTTCTAAGTTTCATGCTTTAACAAATATACATGACTCTAAGTTTTACAAAGGTATATATATCATGTTTAAAAATCATGTATACTCTTTCTAGCATGATACTTAGTTTTCTTTACTTCAAAATATTTTTTACAAAATTATTCCAAAGTCTGGCACTTGCTGTTTTTCTGTTTCAGGATAGACCGGCCGACCGGCTCGGTCGACCGGCACCTGCACAGGACATGCACGCTTGTGCATGTTGAAAGACACCTAGAGGGGGGGGGTGAATAGGTGCAAGTGCTAATCTAGTGAACTAAGTGCTCTAAATGCGGAAGCTTAAAACAATTCTTGCAACACACTTAATACAACACACAAGTGTAGCCGAATTTCCCGTGAAGGGCTCTGGACTAACTCCTCTTGATTCCCCTTGAATGGGTTGAGGTGCTATGTGAAGCTCTTATGGTTAAGTATAAGTGAGGCACACACACAAGCAATCCAAGCATATAATGAATAAGCAATGTGAATTAATGCAAGGACAACACAAGCAAATAGAAATGATATGGCAATATGAATTATGCTCAACACAAGCAAATATGATATGATGTTATGAATGATGCTTTGCACAATGTAAAGAGAGAGAGTTAGAGAGACAAGTGGATCAAACGCTAAGACAAGATATGTTTCGAGGTTCGAGCCCCTAGCTCTACATCCCCGCCTACACCACCGTGTAGGATTTCCAATCCACTATAGGAGTACCGAACTCCTCTCTCAATCCTTACAAAGCCACCGAGGCTATACAACCACAATCCACCTCTACCGAAGAGGGATAAGGCCCGTAGCCAATACAATCACAATCACCTCTACCGAAGAGGGATCCAAGCACCACTCCGATCAACCTCTACCAAAGAGGGATACACAAATAAAGGAGGGTTTACAACTTGGAGGCTTAACCTCAAACACTTCTCTTTTTCTCTCTTTTCCACAAAACAAAGATCCTAATAGATTAGGATAGAAGATATAGCTCAAGTGTGGAATCAAGGTGTTTTTGGAAACAAGCAACAAAGAAAAACTACTTGGGAAATCTCTTATAGATGATAGAAATAAAAGACCAAATCAATATCCTAAAAACCTAGTTTTTGATTTTTCAAAAACCCAAAACAATAAAGATGAGAAGATTAAAGCCCAAAAACTCTTTTTAAAACTTGTTTTAAACTCAGGAAAACTGGGAATTTTTCTCTTGTAAAAACCTTGGCCAAAATCCCAAAGAGTTGGGGTTTATATAGGCCAAAACAGAAACTAGCCGTTAGGCTGAGCTGGCAGCCTGACAGGCTACCGGTCGACCGCCAACGGTCAGAAATGTGACCGTTGGGCAACCACGGTCGACCGGCACGGTCGACCCAAACAAATAGAGAGCAGAGCTCTCGGACCCGGTCGACCCGTACGGTCGACCGAGTTTGTGCCTGCCAGACGTGCACAAGACTTGTGCACGTCGGCCGACCCCAGGTCGACCGGCCCTTGGTGCGGTCGACCGTCTGGGTCGACCGACCGGCCTGTCAGCACAAACCTGGGTCAGAAAAACTGGGAAAAATATTTTATAAAAATCTTTTATCTTTTCTGAAAATCCCATAAAACTTGTTTTAACATTTTATATTAAAACACCAACTTGTGATAAAAATTTCAAGACAATATATCAACATATCAATTCATTTTTGAGTCTTGCAAATTTTATCAAAACCAACACTTGTATTATTATCAAACTTGATTTTTCAATACATGAATAGGAAAGTCAAAATAAGTTTGTCTAGCAAGTTTAAAGCATGTATGTATATCTAGAACATATCTATAATACATAGAAATAAAGTAAACTTGTTTTGATCTACTATTCATGAAAACCAAATCCAAACATAAAACGTGTGTGTTTGTGCACTTGAGCATATCAACTATACTAAGCTTTACAAATGGATCTAAACACACTATCTAAACTAGGATACCTAAGTCTTCTTGATGATCTTCCATCTTCAAGTAAACCTGATCCAAAACTCCATCCATGGGCTAGGCAATGAGTGATCTTGAAGCTTGAGCCCTGGAATCAACATGAAAAGCTTCTAAACACCTTGTTGAAGCTAATCACCAACTAATATCTTGGTTAATGATCTGAAACTAAAAACACAAGATTATTAGTAAACATAACTACATGAGTTAATCATCATCAAAACTAGGGTGGAAGGCCTTTGGGCCAACACATGTCTGTCGGTCGATCGCCCGGGTCGACCGATTGTCTGCAGGTTTGCTCTCGGGTTTTCTGGGTCGACCGCTCGGGTCGACCGCCTTCAGAAACCTGTGTTTCTTTTTTTGAACTGTCGACCCGACCGGTCGACCCGAGCCCAACGGCTACTGCCAGCTGGGCGGACGGCCGACCGGACGGGTCGACCGCCAAGCCTGCAAAAGCCCAACGGCTCTTTCCTCTTTTGTGCAATTCTGAAAACTGATTTCTTAATCTGTTTTTGCAGACTTTTTCTGAGGTTTTGGAGAACTTTTTCAGGTCAAATAAACTTAAAATAAATTATTTTTAACCCTTTCCTCTCCCTATAAATAGAGGAGATAGGTCTCTTGCATTTCTTACCAAGAAAAATACCTAAGTGTTCAAAGTTTTCAAAAGAGAAGAAAAGTTTTTAAGCTCTCCATTTCCCATTCCTTCTTGAGCTTGTTTTCAGTTGTGTTCTCTAGCAAAAATCATCTCTACAACTGAGTTTTTCTCACTACACTTCTTAGAGCCAAAATTCCCTACTCAATCTATAAGAAAGTTATAAAAGAGTGAGAGTTTGTAAGAAGTTTAGTGATCTTGTTGTGATCATTTTGGTTACTTGTGTTCATCTTGTTCTTATGGAGACACCTCTTCGGTAGAGGTTAATGTAAGTGGTGGAGTTCGATGCTCGGGTCTTTGGTAGACCGTTGTAATCGTCCTCGGTGGATAGTGGAAACCCTTCACGGAGGTGAAGGCGGGGAGTAGAGCGGTGGCTCGAACCTCGAAACAAACATCTTGTGTTTGCGATTGCTTTGTGTCCATTTTGCTTTAAATTTCTCTTGTACTCTATTGCTTTCAAATTACTTGCTTGAGATCTTGTTTCCATTCCTTGTTATATTGTGTGCATTTCATCATTGCATATTATTCATTCCTTATTCGATCAATTCTCATACAACAAGGTTGCATTGCGCACCTCTAACCCATTCAAGGGGAATCAGGAGGAAGGAGTTCAGAACCTCTCACGGGGTATTCAGCTCTTAGTCTTGTTTTAAGAGATCGTTGCATCATTCATCCATCTTAGTTTTATAAAGATTGTTAGATTAGCAATTACACCTATTCACCCCCCTCTAGGTGTTTTTCAATTGGTATCAGAGCTAGGACTCTAGGCTCTTGGCTTAACAACCTTAGAGAGATCCTAATATTGCTAATCATTTCATTCATTCTCACTTAGTAAAGATGGCCGATGGTATTAAGACACCCCCTAAGTTTGATGGACTTAACTTTCCCATATGGAAGGTTAAGATGACCGTTTTCTTGCAATCTCTAGGAAGTCGAGTTGCAAAGGCCGTGACCAAACCCTTTAGTGCACCCCCCTGATGAATCCACTTGGTCCGAAATTGAGACTAAGGAATTTGATGCCAGTGCTAGGGCTCACTATGCACTCCTTCAAGCCCTTAATGATGATGACATAGCTAGAGTTATTCATTGCAAGTCCGCATATGAAATTTGGACACATTTGCTAGTTACACATGAAGGGACTTCACAAGTGAAGAGGGCTAAAATAGACCTTATTCGGTCCCAATATGAGAACTTTTGCATGCAAGAAAATGAAACCATAGATGATATGGTTACAAGATTTACAAAGATCACTAATGGACTTTCTTCTCTAGGTGATGGTATTGACAACGACCAAAGAGTAAGGAAGATCATCCAGGCTCTTCCTCCTTCATGGGAAGTCAAAGCAACCACCTTGAAGGAACTCAATGACAAGGAGGATATGGAGCTAATATCATTGGGAACCTCAAACCCATGAGATGGAGAGAAAAGCTAGGGAGGACATGGCTCCTTCGAGGAAGAAAACAATAGCCTTCAAGAGTCAATCCACACACTCCGACGAAGATGATGAAGAAGAAGATGACGAAGAGCTCTCACTTCTTGTGAAGAACGTTCGGAGGATGTACAATAAGGCTAAGTTCCAAGGAAGAAGGAGATGACAAGGAGGCAAAGAAGAAAGAAAAATTATATGCTTAAATTGCCAAAGACCGGGACACATTATTGCGGAATGCCCGGATAAAGTAAAGCCCTCCACCTCAAAGAAGCCTTACAAGAAGAAAGCGTTGAAGGCTACATAGGATTCCGAGAGCAAATCCGAGGAGGATGTTGACACCGCAAATATGTGTTTCATGGCAAATGAAGGCACTAGCAAGGTAACCCCTTCCACTTCTTTTGATAATGAACTTTCCATGGATGAAATAGGAGAAGCATTTATAGAACTTTCACATAACAATGATTTTCTTAAGAAAAAGTATTTAAAAATGAAAAAGGAAAATGAGTCTCTTATCATCAAGTTTTCACTCTTTCCAAAGAAAAAGATGAATTACTTTCCACTCTTGATTCCACCCAAAAGATTTTGACAACTATAAAATTTCTTGTAAAGGCAAGTTTCCACAAGTTAATGATAATGAGATCACCATGCTTAAAGAGAAAATTAATTCTTTAGGAGTAGTTTTGAAAAAATGTGAATTTGATAAAAATAGACTTGAGGCTATGTTTCCTAAGAAACAAGCCCCTAAGAAACAATCTCATGTTCATGCTCATGTTCATACCACACAACCTCTACATCATGCCAAAACCCACAAACATGCTCACACTTCACACACACATCATGCATTCACGTATGGTAAAGTGTTTTCATGTTCATATTGTGGCCGAAAAGGTCACTTAGTTAGGTTTTGTTATGATAGACTAAATGCATCTCGTCATAATGTTTGGGTTCGAAACACTAACTTTCAAGGACCCAAGAAATTTGGGTACCAAAGTCAATGAATTTGTTCAATAATGTAGGTACCTTCCAAGGCCCAACGACGTAGAGGGTTGTGGTATCTTGATAGTGGTTGCTCAAGGCACATGACTTGGGACATCAACAACTTTGCAACCCTATCAAGATACCATGAAGGTGGCACCGTCACCTTCGGAGATGATGCCAAGGGTAAAATCATCGGTATTGGTAATGTTAAACTTGGTTCATCCCATTTAATAGAAAATGTTGTTTTAGTTGATGGACTCAAGTATAATCTCTTGAGTATTAGTCAACTTTGTGATAAAGGTTTTGATGTTGTTTTTGATAACATAGCTTGTAGAGTTTTTGATAGACAATCTAATACATGTATATTTTTCGGTTTTCGTGATAGCAATATGTACATGATTGACTTGTCTAACATGTCTTGCAATATTACTTGTTTAAAAGCCCTCGATGATGACTCTTGGTTGTGGCATAGAAGATTAGGCCACATTTCTTTTGACCATATATCTAGGTTAAACACAAAGGAAATGGTGAAAGGTATTCCTTGTTTGAATTTTGAAAAGGACCGGGTTTGTGACGCATGTCAATTTGGGAAACAAACTAAGTCTTCTTTCAAATCAATTAAGGATATCATGACATCACGTCCTTTAGAGTTGATCAATATGGATTTATTTGGTCCTACTCAAACCAAAAGTCTAAGTGGGAATCGTTTTGCATTTGTTTTGGTTGATGACTTTTTCACGTTTTACTTGGGTTTTCTTTCTTGAACACAAAAATCAAGCCTTTTCACATTTTCAAGCCTTAAGAAAAGAGCTGAAAAGGAAAAAGATTCTTCAATTTTAAGAATAAGAAGTGATAGAGGAGGTGAGTTCATTAACCTACCCTTTACCACTTTTTGTGAAGAACATGGAATTAAGCATGAACTTTCTTGTCCTAGAACTCCACAACAAAATGGAGTAGTTGAACGGAAAAATCGAACTTTACAAGAGATGGCTAGGACAATGCTAAGTGAATATGGTCTACCACATTATTTGTGGGCCGAGGCCGTTAATACATCATGCTATATATCAAATCGTGTTTTCTTGTGTAAAAATACTTCAAAAACTTCTTTTAAAATGTACTTTTCTAGAAAACCAAATATTTCATATTTCAAGGTTTTTGGATGCAAATGTTTTGTTTTAAATACAAAAGATAATTTAGGAAATTTGATGCTAGATCTTATGAGGCTATTTTTGTTGGTTATTCTAACACTAGCAAGGCTTATAGAATCTTCAATAGATCATCTTTGACTATTGAGGAATCTATACATGTTAAGTTTGAAGAATCTAACTTGTTTGTTAAGAATATTGTAGAAATAGATGCATTGGATGAAGGCTTGGAGAAAGTAACCTTGGAGGATACACCTACGATGGGAGACAAGCCAAAGGATGATGAAGGAAGTGAAGCTAAAGTAGAAGAGGCTCAAGGAAATGAAATTCAATCAATTGAAGTGGAGCCTACTCAACAACTTCCAAAGGATTGGAGATACAATCCTCATCATCCCAAGGACCTCGTCATAGGTGAAGTATCTAAAGGGGTAACCACTCGCTCTAAACTTCATGATTTTTGTGGATATTATGCATTTATTTCTCATGTTGAACCCAAGAACGTCCTCGAAGCCGAGGTCGATTCATATTGGTTGCTAGCCATGCAAGAGGAACTCAATCAATTTGAGCGCAACCAAGTTTGGCACCTTGTTCCTAGGCCCCACGATAGACCAACAATTGGTACTAAGTGGATCTTTAAGAACAAGTTGGATGAATCGGGTAACGTTGTTAGGAATAAAGCTAGGTTAGTTGCCCAAGGTTATACTCAAATCGAAGGAATCGATTTTGAAGAAACCTTTGCACCCGTAGCACGGCTTGAAGCCATACAGATGACACTAGCATTTGCCTCATATAAAGATTTTAAATTATTTCAAATGGATGTTAAAAGTGCTTCTCTAAATGGTTTTATTGAAGAGGAGGCGTATGTTGAACAACCCCCCGGGTTTGTTGATTCTACACATCCGAATTTTGTGTTTAAATTAGATAAAGCTCTTTATGGTTTAAAACAAGCCCCTAGGGCTTGGTATGAAAGACTTTCTTCATTTTTAATTTCAAATAGTTTTAAGAAAGGAAAAATTGACACAACATTGTTTACAAAACATGTAGAAATGATATTCTTATTGTATAAATTTATGTTGATGACATTATTTTTTATTCTACCAATGAATCTCTTTGCCAAGCTTTTGAATCATGCATGAAGGAAGAATTTGAAATGTCTATGATGGGGGAACTCAACTATTTCCTTGGACTCCAAATCAAGCAAAGGAAGGATGGGATCTTCATCAATCAAGCCAAGTACACAAAGGAATTAATCAAAAGGTTCGGGCTTGAAGGATCTAAAGTGAGCAAAACTCCCATGGCAACAACCATAAAGCTTGATAAGGATGAACAAGGTAAAAGTGTAGACATTAAGCTTTATCGTAGCATGATTGGTAGTTTATTGTATTTGACGGCTAGTAGGCCGGATATTATGTTTTGTGTTTGTCTTTGTGCTCGTTTTCAATCATGTCCTAAAGAGTCTCATATAATTGCGGTTAAACGCATAATTAGATACCTTAAGGGCACTATTGAAATGGGTTTGTGGTATCTGAAAACCGGGCAATTTTCAATGACGAGTTTTTCGGATGCCGACTATGCGGGTTGTAGGGTAGATAGGAAGAGCACAAGTGGAACATGTCAATTTTTAGGTAATTGTCTTGTATCTTGGTCTTCCAAAAAGTAAAATTCGGTAGCCCTTTCAACCGCCGAGGCGGAGTATGTTGCAGCCGGAGCTTGTTGTGCACAAGTTCTATGGATGAAACATACTCTCCTTGACTATGATTTGCATTTTGATCATATTAAAATATTTTGTGATAATACTAGTACAATTCATATGACAAAGAATGCAAATCAACATAGTAAAACTAAGCACATTGACATTAGATATCACTTTCTTAGAGATCATTATGAGAAAGGTGATATTGATATTGATTATGTTTCTACTGATTTTCAACTTGCCGATATTTTTAGTAAACCATTAGATTATGCTAGATTCTCTTTTATTTGTGGTGAGTTGAATGTTTGCATTATGGATTCTTAAAGATAACTTTCCTTTGTTTTGTTGGTTTTGTTTAACCCTTTTTGATGTATGACAAAAAGGGGGAGAAAAAGTATAAGTTTGTTGTTGTTTATATAAGTTTGTTTGTTGTTTATTGTTTATTTAAGTTTTTGACAATGCCTATTGTGTTTTCAATACTTCATGTATCTTACTCATTGTCATTCTTTATACATAGCATTATTTGAGGGGGAGCTTTCCAAAGCTCTTCTTCCATTTTTGTTTAAATAACTTATATGTTTTGTCATCATCAAAATGGCGGAGATTGTTGGCCCAAGGTTACAATCACCCGTTTTTAGTGTGTTTCGATGATTACAAAACATATTAGTTATTTGTACTAATATTGTTTATTGGTTTAGTGTGTTTCAGGGTTCTAATGAAAGTAGAAGGTTTCTTCCCTAAAGGAAGGTGTTTTGACTCAAGTCACCTCAGTTCGGGCTCAAGAATCAAGCTTTCAAGATCATATGGAGATGCCCACTTGAAGAACTTGTAGTCCTTAGAACCAATGTAAGAAATAGTTTGTTAAAGTTTGAGTTTTGGAAAATTGGCTCTAGGATACACACACACATTTTTATATACAAGTTTTCATGATTAAAACATTATGTTTCTAAGTTTCATGCTTTAACAAATATACATGACTCTAAGTTTTACAAAGGTATATATATCATGTTTAAAAATCATGTATACTCTTTCTAGCATGATACTTAGTTTTCTTTACTTCAAAACATTTTTTACAAAATTATTCCAAAGTCTGGCACTTGCTGTTTTTCTGTTTCAGGCTAGACCGGCCGACCGGCCCGGTCGACTGGCACCTTCACAAGACATGCACGCTTGTGCATGTCTGTCGGCCGACCGCCTGGGTCGACCGATTGTCTGCAGGTTTGCTCTCGGGTTTTCTGGTCGACCGCTCGGGACGACCGCCTTCAGAAACCTGTGTTTCTTTTTTTGAACGGTCGACCCGACCGGTCGACCCGAGCCCACGGCTACTGCCAGCTGGGCGGACGGCCGACCGGACGGGTTGACCGCCAAGCCTGCAAAAGCCCAACGGCTCTTTCCTCTTTTGTGCAATTCTGAAAACTGTTTTCTTAATCTGTTTTTGCAGACTTTTTCTGAGGTTTTGGAGAACTTTTTCAGGTCAAATAAACTTAAAATAAATTGTATTTAACCCTTTCCTCTCCCTATAAATAGAGGAGATAGGTCTCTTGCATTTCTTACCAAGAAAAATCCCTAAGTTTTCATAGTTTTCAAAAGAGAAGAAAAGTTTTTAAGCTCTACATTTTCCATTCTTCTTGAGCTTGTTTTTCAGTTGTGTTCTCTAGCAAAAATCATTCTACAACTGAGTTTTTCTCACTACACTTCTTAGAGCCAAAATTTCCTACTCAATCTATAAGGAAGTTGTAAAGAGTGAGAGTTTGTAAGAAGTTTAGTGATCTTGTTGTGATCACTTTGGTTACTTGTGTTCATCTTGTTCTTGTGGGAGACACCTCTTCGGTAGAGGTTATTGTAAGTGGTGGAGCTCGGTGCTCGGGTCTTTGGTAGACCGTTGTAAGCGTCCTTGGTGGATAGTGGAAACCCTTCACGGAGGTGAAGGCGGGGAGTAGAGCGGTGGCTCGAACCTCGAAACAAACATCTTGTGTTTGCGATTGCTTTGTGTCCATTTTGCTTTAAATTTCTCTTGCACTCTATTGCTTTCAAATTACTTGCTTGAGATCTTGTTTTCATTCCTTGTGATATATTGTGTGCATTTCATCATTGCATATTATTCATTCTTTGTTCGATCAATTCTCATACAACAAGGTTGCATTGCGCACCTCTAACCCATTCAAGGGGAATCAGGAGGAAGGAGTTCAGAACCCTTCACGGGGTATTCGGCTCTTAGTCTTGTTTTGAGAGATCGTTGCATCATTCATTCATCTTAGTTTTAGAAGATTGTTAGATTAGCAATTACACCTATTCACCCCCCTCTAGTGTTTTTACGAAATCTCACGCCAATCGGATCATTATAATGATCTTTGGCTTATTTATGAGACATCACTAGAGAAGGCACAAAATCGCATTATGAGGTTATAACCTTAGATCTGGCGTCCGAGTGGAAATCACCGGAGGATGGCTGGGGGGACAAGAACTGGAATCCTAAGGGGCCTAGCTCCTGACCCGAAAGTCGAGTCATCAACCCGAGAGATCGATCGATCGTGTTGAGAGCTCTGGCAGCTGCCATGAGAGATCTCAGAGGTGGTCAACGGATCGGGGCAGCGGCCATATGCGGGGATAATAGGCTAGCCCAATTTGTATGGGATGAATGTGATGAAGAGATGTGCCGTCAATTTTCTCTATGTGGTAAGTTGCTGCCTTTTTCACTCCCGTATGATTCCTTTGTGTCTTTGTTTGTTTGGTTCGGGGGGGGGGGGGGGGGTTGTCAGGGTAAGACCCCAACAGGTTTTTAACTCACTATAGTTAACTGTTAGGGTGAAAAACCTATCTAGGCTAACTCCCAGCAGCCCTATTGGACGAGCCTCCATCTTTCAGGGTCTTCTCGAGAGATAGCCATGGGGGCCGTTTTTCCCTCATGTCAGGGTAGGACCCGATTTAGGTTGTTGACTCACTCAAGTGGCCATCAAGGTGAAAACCTATCTAGGCTGACTTCGAGCAGCTCTACTGGGTGAGCCTCTGTCTTTTAAGGGCTTCACGAGGGATAGCCGCGGTGGCTGTTTTCCCACTTAGCCGTCAGTGTAGAACCGAGTTAGGTTGTTGACTCACTGAGTGACCATCAAGGTAAAAAACCTGTCTAGGATGACTCCGAACAACCCTAGTGGGCGAGCCTCAGTCTTTCAAAGGCTCCAGGAGGGATAGCCACGGGGGCTTTTTTCCCTCATAGCCATCAGAATAGGACCCGATATAGGCTGTTACTCGAATGGCCATCAATGTGAAAACCTGTCTAGGCTGACTCCTAGCAGCCCTAGTGGGAGAGCCTCTGTCATTCAAGGGCTCCCCAAGGGATAGCCGTGGGAGCTGTTCTTCTATCATATCCATCAGGCTAAGACCCGATATAGGTTGTTGACTCACTCGAGTGGCCATCAAGGTGAAAAACTGTTTAAGCTGACTCCGAGTAGCCCTAGTGGGTGAGTCTTTGTCTTTTTGGAGGCTCCCCGAGGGATAATGATTGCATCTCAATTTTACATTATTATCATCACATTTGCACATTTATCCTTGATATTCTTTATTTACTTTATATTTAACCCTCTTTCTGATTATGGTGTGTAGTTACTTAAATGGGAAGATAATGATAAAATGAGCTTCTATTTTATTTCTAATCTTATCTAAATTTAGATTTCAATTTAAATCAATTGAAATCAAGAAGAGAAAAAGATATATCATCATCTTCACAATTCAAATTCAAAATCAAAAGATATATTTCTAGAAAATGGATGAGATAAGCTAATCCTAGTTGGAGATAAGGAGGATAATTCAAATTAAATTCAGAGTTCAAAATTAATTCAGACTCAGATTCAGACTGGACACCTCTTAGTATTCGGATCATAACTTTCACTATAGAAATTCAAATTTGATAATTTATGATGCTACAGAATAGGATTTGAAGGGCAAAAATTCTGACGTTGACCACCGTGTCGAATTCAGCCATCTGATGAGTCATATTCAGTAATCAATATACCAACTTGCTGCAGATCAGTTCAGAATTGAACATATTGAATTGGGATTGACTTACTCATATTGAATTGGGATTGAATTAAAACCTCCTAATGTGTATCCTTTTGTGATTGGCTCTGAGGCCTATTTAAAGAGCTGAAATCTCTCATAATCAAGTATCTCCACATCAGAGATCAAATGTTAGGGTCTTATTAGTTTCTTTTTCTTCTCTAAATTTCTTTTATAATTTTTACTTCTTTAGTTAGATAGAGATTTTAAAGAAAAGGAGTTCTTGTAATTGACGGTGACAACTTCAACATATGTTCTTCTATTCTTTTACTCAATCTTCTTCTTGTTATTTTACTTGCTTTATTTTGTTTCATCTTTTACTCAATCTTCTTCTTGTTATTTTACTTGCTTTATTTTGTTTATGCACTTCTTTAGAATTCATCAACATGCTTGTTTTACTTTCATCATGCTTAACTAATTATTTTCATGACTTGCTAATCTCTCCACCACTACTTCTAATTCTATGTTAAGATGTACGATTGAATCATATGCACGCTTACTCCAAGCCTTTCGAAAGCGAGTATTCTTGAAGGCATATGAGGATAGGAACTAGGTTAAATATTTGCTCGTACTTTTTAATAGTTTTTCTTATCTTATGCTTGATTGACACCTTGATATTTTAATTTTTAAACCTTTGTTAGTGTTATTTCAAATATGATTGTTTTATCTTATCTATCTTGCTTGATTTTGTGGTAGATTATCATGTTAGGATAAAAAATAGAAGTAGATTCTTGTATAGGTTAGTAAGTTAGTGGTGGTAGATGATTATGAAATACACCTAGAGGGGGGGGGGTGAATAGGTGTGATTGCTAATCTAATGAACTTTTTAAAACTTAGTATGATGAATGATGCAACGATCTCTCAAAACAAGACTAAGAGCCGAATACCCCGTGAGAGGTTCTGAACTCCTTCCTCCCAATTCCCCTTTAAATGGGTTAGAGGTGCGCAATGCAACCTTATTGTATGAGATTATGATCGATCAAGGCAAGATATGATGGATGAATGGTGAGATGCACACAAGTATTACAAGCTTGAAATAAAAGCACAAATAAAGAAACAAGATCACAAGCAAGTAATTGAAAGCAATAAAGTGCAAGAGAATTTAAAGACAAAATTGACGCAAGGCAATCGCAAACACAAGAAGTTTGTTTCGAGGTTCGAGCCACCGCTCTACTCCCCGCCTTCACCTCCGTGAAGGGTTTCCACTATCCACCGAGGACGCCTTACAATGGTCTACCGAAGACCGGAGCACCGAGCTCTTACAATAACCTCTACCGAAGAGGTGTCTCCACAAGAACAAGGATCACAAGAACAATAGTGATCTCCACAAGATCACAAAACTCTTTCCCAAACTCTTTTACAATCTCTCACTCTTTTACAACTTCTCTATAGTATGAGTAAAGGATTTTTGGCTCTATGAAGTGTAGTGAGAAAAACTTCAGTTGTAGAGTGATATTAGCAATCAAACACAACTGAAAAACAAGCTTAAAAAGAATTGGAATTGGAAGCTTTGAAAACTATTTTTCTTCTCTTTTGAAAAACAATGAAAACTTGGGATTTTTCTTGGTAATAGTAAGGACCCATTCCCCTCTATTTATAAGGAGAGAATAGGTTAAAAACAATTTCTTTACACCTAATTTGGCCTGAAAAAGGTCTCCAACAACTCTCAAAAAGTCTGTTAAAACAGAAAATAAAAACAGATTTCAGAATTGCACCAAAGAGGAAAGAGCCGTTGGGCTCTTGCAGGCGTAGCGGTCGACCGGTCGGTCGACCGTTTGCCCTGTTGGCAAAGAGCCGTTGGACTCCGGTCGACCGCTCGGTCGACTGTTTCCTTCAAAGGAAACACAGTTTCCTTAAGGCGGTCGACCGCCGGGTCGACCCAAACAAACCGAGAGTGGACCTGCTTACAGTCGGTCGACCGGGGCTGTCGACCGACAGACGTGCACAAACGTGCACGTCCTGGCACTGGCGCCGGTCGACCGGGCGGTCGGCCGGTCAGCCTGAAATAGGGAAAATCAGTATTTTTCTGACTTAGGAAAATTTTATAAAATAGTTTTGGGTTTGAACAATCTTAAGTATCATGCTAGTAGGGGTATATGCACATGATCTAAACATGTTATTTATTTTGTAAAACTTAAGATCATGTAAATATCTACTAAGGCATGAGACAAAAATTAAAACATGAAAACATAAAAACAAAACTTCACATTTTAGCAAAACAAATTGTGTATGTGTATCCTAGAGCCAAATATCCAATACTCAAACTTTAACATTCTATTCTTACAAAGATTCTAAAGACTTCAAGTTCTTCAAGAGGGGCTTTCTCCATATGATCTTCAAACTTGCATCTTGAGCCCAAATTGAGTTGACTTGAGTCCAAAGCACCTTCCTTTAGGGAAGAACTCCTCTAGTTGAGATAGAATCCTTAAATAAACTTAAACAACAAACAATATTAGTACAAATAACTAATATGTTTTGTAATCATCAAAACACACTAAAAATGATTGTAACCTTGGGCCAACAATCTCCCCCTTTTTGATGATGACAAAACATATAAGTTATTTAAAAAATGAAAGAAGAGCTTGGAAAGCTCCCCCTCAAATAATGCTATGTTATGCGTACATGAAGTAATGAAGTATTGAAAAACACATGTTTTGTCAAAACTTTAAAAACCAAAGGGGTTAAGGGTTAGCAACAAACAAAAACAAACAAGCTTTAAATACCTTTTCTCCCCCTAAAACTTATACTTTACTTTTTCTCCCCTTTTTGTCATACATCAAAAAGGGTTATACAAACAAAATAGAAGAAATTTATCTTTAAGAATCCATAATGCAAACATTCAACTCACCACAAATAAATGAAAATCTAGCATAATCTAGAGGTTTAGTAAAAATATCGGCAAGTTGAAAATCGGTAGAAACATAATCAATATCAATATCACCTTTCTCATAATGATCTCTAAGAAAGTGATACCTAATGTCAATGTGTTTGGTTTTACTATGTTGATTTGCATTCTTTGTCATGTGAATAGTACTAGTATTATCACAAAATATTTTAACATGATCAAAGTGTAAATCATAGTCAAGGAGAGTATGTTTCATCCAAAGAACTTGTGCACAACAAGCTCCGGCTGCAACATACTCCGCCTCGGCGGTTGATAGGGCTACCGAATTTTGCTTTTTGGAAGACCAAGATACAAGACAATTACCTAGGAATTGACATGTTCCACTTGTGCTCTTCCTATCTACCCTACAACCCGCATAGTCGGCATCCGAAAAACTCTTCATTTCAAATAATCCGGTTTTAGGATACTACAAACCCATTTCAATAGTGCCCTTAAGGTATCTAATTATGCGTTTAATCACAATTATGTGAGATTCTTTAGGACAAGATTGAAAACGTGCACAAAGACAAACGGAAAACATAATATCCGGCCTACTAGCCGTCAAATACAATAAACTATCTATCATGCTACGATAAACTTTAATGTCTACACTTTTACCTTGTTCATCCTTATCAAGCTTGGTAGTTGTTGCCATGGGAGTTTTGCTTACTTTAGATCCTTCAAGCCCGAACCTTTTGATGAGTTCCTTTGTGTACTTGGCTTGATTGATGAAGATCCCATCCGTCCTTTGCTTGATTTGGAGTCCAAGGAAATAGTTGAGCTCCCCCATCATAGACATTTCAAATTCATCCTTCATGCATGATTCAAAAGCTTGGCAAAGAGATTCATTAGTAGAACCAAAAATAATGTCATCAACATAAATTTGCACAATAAGAATATCTTTTTCTACATGTTTTGTAAACAAAGTTGTGTCAATTTTACCTTTCTTAAAACCATTTGAAATTAAAAATGAAGAAAGTCTTTCATACCAAGCTCTAGGGGCTTGTTTCAAACCATAAAGAGTTTCATCTAATTTGAATACAAAATCTGGATGTGTAGGATCAACAACCCGGGGGGTTGTTCAACATACACCTCCTCTTCAATAAAATCATTTAGAAAAGCACTTTTAACATCCATTTGAAATAATTTAAAATCTTTATATGAGGCAAATGCTAGTGTCATCCGTATGGCTTCAAGCCGTGCTACGGGTGCAAAGGTTTCTTCAAAATCGATCCTTTCGATTTGAGTGTAACCTTGGGCAACTAACCTAGCTTTATTCCTAACAACGTTACCCGATTCATCCAACTTGTTCTTAAAGATCCACTTAGTACCAATTGTTGGTCTATCGTGGGGCCTAGGAATAAGGTGCCAAACTTGGTTGCGCTCAAATTGATTGAGTTCCTCTTGCATGGCTAGCAACCAATATGAATCGGCCTCGGCTTCGAGGACGTTCTTGGGTTCAACATGAGAAATAAATGCATAATGGCCACAATAGTCATGAAGTTTAGAGCGAGTGGTTACCCTTTTGATACTTCACCTATGACTAGGTCCTTGAGATGATGAGGATTGTATCTCCAACCCTTTGGAAGTTGTTGAGTAGGCTCCACTTCATTTGTTTGATTTTCATTTCCTTGAGCCTCTTCTACTTTAGCTTCACTTCCTTCATCATCCTTTAGCTTGTCTCCCATAGTAGTAGTATCCTCCAAGGTCACTCTCTCCAAGCCTTCATCCAAAGCATCTATTTCTACAACATTCTTAACAAACAAGTTAGATTCTTCAAACTTAACATGTATAGATTCCTCAATAGTCAAAGATGATTTATTGAAGATTCTATAAGCCTTACTTGTATTAGAATACCCAACAAAAATTGCCTCATAAGCTTTAGCATCAAATTTTCCTAAATTATCTTTAGTATTTAAAACAAAACATTTGCATCCAAAAACTTTGAAATATGAAACATTTGGTTTTCTAGAAAAGTACATTTCAAAAGAAGTTTTTGAAGTATTTTTACACAAGAAACACGATTTGATATATAGCATGATGTATTTACGCCTCGGCCCACAAATAATGTGGTAGACCATATTCACTTAGCATTGTCCTAGCCATCTCTTGTAAGGTTCGATTTTTCCGTTCAACTACTCCATTTTGTTGTGGAGTTCTAGGACAAGAAAGTTCATGCTTAATTCCATGTTCTTCACAAAAAGTGGTAAAGGGTAGGTTAATGAACTCACCTCCCTATCACTTCTTATTCTTAAAATTGAAGACTCTTTTTCTTTTTCAACTCTTTTCTTAAAAGTTTGGAAATATGAAAATGCTTGATTTTTGTGTTCAAGAAAGAAAACCAAGTAAACCGTGAAAAATCATCAACCAAAACAAATGCAAATCTATTCCCACTTAGACTTTTGGTTTGTGTAGGGCCAAATAGATCCATATGGATTAACTCCAAAGGATGTGATGTCATGATATCCTTAATTGACTTGAAAGAAGACTTAGTTTGTTTCCCAAATTGACATGCGTCACAAACTCGGTCCTTTTTAAAACTCAAACAAGGAATACCTTTCATCATTTCCTTTGTTTTAACCTAGATATGTGGTCAAATGAAATATGGCCTAATCTTCTATGCCACAACCAAGAGTCGTCATCGAGGGCTTTTAAACAAGTAATATTACAAGACATATTAGACATATCTATCATATAAACATTACTTTCACGAAAACCGAAAAACACACAAGTATTAGAAATTCTATCAATTACTTTACAAGCTATATGATCAAAACAACATCAAAACCTTTATCACAAAGTTGACTAACACTCAAGAGGTTATGCTTGAGTCCGTCAACTAAAACTACATTTTCAATTAAAGGGGATGTGCCGAGTTTTACATTACCAATACCGATGATTTTACCCTTGGCATCATCTCCGAAGGTGACGGTGCCACCTTCATGGTATCTTGATAGGGTTGCAAAGTTGTTGATGTCCCAAGTCATGTGCCTTGAGCAACCACTATCAAGATACCACAATCCTCTATGTCGTTGGGCTTTGGAAGGTACCTACATCATTTAACAAATTCGTTGATTTTGGTACCCAAACTTTCTTGGGTCCTTGGAAGTTAGTGTTGAAATCACCTAGAGGGGGGGTGAATAGGTGATGGCTATATGAATTATGGCAATAATGCGAAATTTAAAAATTAACTTAACAATTAGCACAATACACAAATTCTTGCAAGTAATAGACAATATAAAAGTGCAAGTAATAAAGAGATAGAGTTTAGAGAGATTTGATCAAACGCAAACACAAGGAGTTGTTTCCGAGGTTCGAACCACGCTCTACGTCCCCGCCTTCACACTTGAAGGATTTCCACTATTGAGGATCCCACTGGATCAACAATACAAGGACACACTTGTCCGTCTCTCGTGATGCCGCAACACCACCTTGAGCTCACTAGCTCGCCTTGAGGCCGATGCCTCTACAACTTCACTCAAGTAAGAAAAGAGTGATCAACACTTGATCACTTTACAAAAGCTCACTAAGCACAATCCTAGAACCAAATATGTAGATGTAGATATATTGGATTGTGTAGTGCTAAGCTAGAGAGAAGTAGAGATGTAGGCTTCAAGATGGGTGATTGGAATTTTGGCTTTTGAGAGAAAATCTTGTCTAAAAGGAAGAGCTTGGAAATCTTTAGAAATCTCTTGTAAAAATATTCTTGATGGCTCTAAAAATTGTTTTGCAATAGTTGTCTAATCAATATGAGGTGACCCTCTATTTATAGGGGTCAAAAACAGCCTCACAAAATCGTTGGTACCAAATCCCAAAAGAGAAATCAGCCAGAAAAAATAGCTGTTGGATCTGTCAGAACTTTTGACAGAGTCCGGTCGACCGGGTCGGTCGACCGCCAACGGTCAAAAATGTGACCGTTGGGGCTGTCCGGTCGACCGGGTCGGTCGACCGAAAGATCCCGAGAACACACAAGAGCATCGGTCGACCGGGTCGGTCGACTGATATAGACGTGCACAGTATTGTGCACATCGGTCGACCGGGCCGGTCGACCGGTTACTGTGAGTTCTGAAAACAGAACTTCCAGAACCAGAAATTTGGGTTTTTGGATTTGGGTCTTGGGTTGGATTTTTGGAACTTGTAAAAACATAGAGTATGAGCATGTGTCATACTTCTATCATGTTAAAATAGTTTGATAAAAATCCTTTTGATAAAAACTTGTTTTTCCATAAAATGATTTTCCAAACTATTGTTTTTCTAAAAATCTTATTTCCAAAATATGTTCTCTTTAGATCTAAGTTAGAAATGGAAATTTGAAAATCTTTTTGAAGCCATGAATCCTAACTAAAAGGTGTGTGTGTGATAATCCCATAGCTCTACTTCTAATATCTAGCTTTGACAAAATATCTAAAAATAAAATAAAAATACAACTCTTGTTTTTCTTTGTTGTCTTGGTCTTGTCTTGATCTTCATATCATCATCTTGATCCCGAAGCATCCTAGTTGTGCATAGCTTGGGAATCTTCATTTTTTTTGCGGCGTCCAAACTTGTGAGTCTTTTAGCGGAGCCGTCAAAAACCTGTTCTTGAACCTGAAATCCTTTTAAACAAAATATTAAATACATAACTAAATATGTTTTGTTATCATCAAAATAACTGGGATAATGGCCTTTGGGCCAACAAGTGTTTCGAACCCAAACATTATGATGAGATGCACTTAGTCTATCATAGCAAAAATTGGCTAAGTGCCCTTTCCGCCCACAATGTGAACATGAGAACACTCTACCATACATGAATGCATGATGTGTGTGTGGAGTGTGAGCATGTGTGTGTGAAGTGTGAGCATGCCTTGGGGGTTTGCCACGATGTAAAGGTTGTGTGGTATGAACATGGGCATGAGCATGGTAAACATTTTTCTTAGGGGCTTGTTTCTTAGGAAACATAGCCTCTAACTTCTTTTTATCAAATTCACACTTTTTCAAAATAATTCCTAATGAGTCTATTCTTTCTTTAAGCATGGTAATTTCATTTGTGTCAACTTGTGGGGACTTCCCTTTACAAGAAATCTTATACTTGTCAAAATCTTTTTGAGTGGAAACAAGAGTGGAAAGTAATTCATCCTTTTCTTTAGAAAGAGTAAACACTTGTTGATTAAGGGATTCATTTTCCTTTTTCATTTTTAGATACTTTTTCTTAAGAGAGTCATAGTTATGTGAAAGTTCTATAAAAGCTTCTCCTAATTCATCCATGGAAAGTTCATCATCAAAAAGAGTGGAAGGGGTTACCTTGCTTGTGCCTTCATTTGCCATGAAGCACATGTTGGCGGTGTCAATTTCCTCCTCGGATTCGCTCTCGGAATCCCATGTTGCTTTTCATTGCCTTCTTCTTGTAAGGCTTCTTGGATGTGGAGGGCTTCACCTTATCCGGACAATCCGCTACGATGTGTCCCGGTTTTTTGACAATTGAAGCACACGATCTTTCTTTCTTCTTTGCCTCCTTGCCATCTCCTTCTTCCTTGAAATTTTGCCTTGTTGTACATCCTCCGGACGTTCTTCACAAGAAGTGAGAGCTCTTCGTCATCTTCTTCTTCATTATCTTCGTCGGAGTGGGTGGTTTGACTTTTGAAGGCTATAATCTTCTTTTTGGAAGGAGCCATATCCTCCCTTGCTTTCCTCTCCATCTCATGGGTTTTGAGATTCCCAATGAGACCTATGAGCTCCATCTCTTCTTTGTCATTGAGTTCCTTCAAGGTAGTTGCCTTTACTTCCCATGAAGGAGGAAGAGCCCGGATGATCTTTCTCACCTTTTGATCATTATCAATACCATCACCTAGAGAAGAAAGTCCATTAGTGATCTTAGTAAATTTTGTAACCATATCATCTATGGTTTCATGTTCTTGCATGCTAAAGTTCTCATATTGGGACCGAAGAAGGTCTATCTTATCCCTCTTCACTTGTGAGGTCCCCTCATGTGTAACTAGCAAATGTGTCCAAATTTCATATGCGGACTTGCAATGAATCACTCTAGCTATATCATCATCATTAAGGGCTTGAAGGAGTGCATAATGAGCCCTAGCATTGGCATCAAATTCTTTGGTCTCTATTTCGGACCAAGTAGATTCATCACCGGGGGGTGCACTAAAGGGTTTGGTCACGGCCTTTGCAACTCGACTACCTAGAGATTGCAAGAAAACGGTCATCTTAACCTTCCATATGGAAAGTTAAGTCCATCAAACTTAGGGGGTGTCTTGATACCATCGGCCATTTTTACTATGTGAGTATGAATGAAATGATTAGCAATATTAGGATCTCTCTAAGGTTGTTAAGCCAAATCCTAGAGTCCAAGCTCTGATACCAATTGAAATACACCTAGAGGGGGGTGAATAGGTGTGATTGCTAATCTAATGAACTTTTTAAAACTTAGTATGATGAATGATGCAACGATCTCTCAAAACAAGACTAAGAGCCGAATACCCCGTGAGAGGTTCTGAACTCCTTCCTCCCAATTCCCCTTTAAATGGGTTAGAGGTGCGCAATGCAACCTTGTTGTATGAGATTATGATCGATCAAGGCAAGATATGATGGATGAATGGTGAGATGCACACAAGTATTACAAGCTTGAAATAAAAGCACAAATAAAGAAACAAGATCACAAGCAAGTAATTGAAAGCAATAAAGTGCAAGAGAATTTAAAGACAAAATTGACGCAAGGCAATCGCAAACACAAGAAGTTTGTTTCGAGGTTCGAGCCACCGCTCTACTCCCCGCCTTCACCTCCGTGAAGGGTTTCCACTATCCACCGAGGACGCCTTACAATGGTCTACCGAAGACCGGAGCACCGAGCTCTTACAATAACCTCTACCGAAGAGGTGTCTCCACAAGAACAAGGATCACAAGAACAATAGTGATCTCCACAAGATCACAAAACTCTTTCCCAAACTCTTTTACAATCTCTCACTCTTTTACAACTTCTCTATAGTATGAGTAAAGGATTTTTGGCTCTATGAAGTGTAGTGAGAAAAACTTCAGTTGTAGAGTGATATTAGCAATCAAACACAACTGAAAAACAAGCTTAAAAAGAATTGGAATTGGAAGCTTTGAAAACTATTTTTCTTCTCTTTTGAAAAACAATGAAAACTTGGGATTTTTCTTGGTAAATAGTAAGGACCCATTCCCCTCTATTTATAAGGAGAGAATAGGTTAAAAAAATTTCTTTACACCTAATTTGGCCTGAAAAAGGTCTCCAACAACTCTCAAAAAGTCTGTTAAAACAGAAAATAAAAAACAGATTTCAGAATTGCACCAAAGAGGAAAGAGCCGTTGGGCTCTTGCAGGCGTACCGGTCGGTCGACCATTTGCCCTGTTGGCAAAGAGCCGTTGGACTCCGGTCGACCGCTCGGTCGACTGTTTCCTTCAAAGGAAACACAGTTTCCTTAAGGCGGTCGACCGCCGGGTCGACCCAAACAAACCGAGAGTGGACCTGCTTACAGTCGGTCGACCGGGGCCGTCGACCGACAGACGTGCACAAACGTGCACGTCCTGGCACTGGCGCCGGTCGACCGGCGGTCGGCCGGTCAGCCTGAAATAGGGAAAATCAGTATTTTTCTGACTTAGGAAAATTTTGTAAAATAGTTTTGGGTTTGAACAATCTTAAGTATCATGCTAGTAGGGGTATATGCACATGATCTAAACATGTTATTTATTTTGTAAAACTTAAGATCATGTAAATATCTACTAAGGCATGAGACAAAAATTAAAACATGAAAACTTAAAAACAAAACTTCACATTTTAGCAAAAACAAATTGTGTATGTGTATCCTAGAGCCAAATATCCAATACTCAAACTTAACATTCTATTCTTACAAAGATTCTAAAGACTTCAAGTTCTTCAAGAGGGCTTTCTCCATATGATCTTCAAACTTGCATCTTGAGCCCAAATTGAGTTGACTTGAGTCCAAAGCACCTTCCTTTAGGGAAGAACTCCTCTAGTTGAGATAGAATCCTGAAACAAACTTAAACAACAAATAATATTAGTACAAATAACTAATATGTTTGTAATCATCAAACACACTAAAAACGGGTGATTGTAACCTTGGGCCAACACAAACTACATGATCAAAAACAACATCAAAATCTTTATCACAAAGTTGACTAACACTCAAGAGGTTATGCTTGAGGCCATCAACTAAAACTACATTCTCAATTAAAGGGGATGTGCCGAGTTTTACATTACCAATACCGATGATTTTACCCTTGGCATCATCTCCGAAGGTGACGGTGCCACCTTCATGGTATCTTGATAGGGTTGCAAAGTTGTTGATGTCCCAAGTCATGTGCCTTGAGCAACCACTATCAAGATACCACAATCCTCTACGTCGTTGGGCTTTGGAAGGTACCTATATCATTTAACAAAATTGTTGACTTGGTACCCAAACTTTCTTGGGTCCTTGAAAGTTAGTGTTTCGAACCCAAACATTATGATAAGATGCACTTAGTCTATCATAGCAAAAATTGGTTAAGTATCCTTTCCGCCCACAATGTGAACATGAGAACACTCTTCCATACATGAATGCATGATGTGTGTGTGAAGTGTGAGCATGCTTTGGGGGTTTGCCACGATGTAAAGGTTGTGTGGTATGAACATGAGCATGAGCATGGTGAACATTTTTCTTAGGGCTTGTTTCTTAGGAAACATGGCCTCTATCTTCTTCTTATCAAACTCACAATTTTTTAAAACAATTCCAATGAGTCTATTCTTTCTTTAAGCATGGTAATCTCATTAGAATCAATTTGTGGAGACTTGCCTTTACAAGAAATCTTATACTTGTCAAAATCTTTTTGAGTGGAAACAAGAGTGGAAAGTAATTCATCCTTTTCTTTAGAAAGAGTAAAAACTTGATGATTAAGAGATTCATTTTCCTTTTTCATTTTTAAATACTTTTTCTTAAGAAAATCGTAGTTATGTGATAATTCTACAAAAGCTTCTCCTAATTCATCCATGGAAAGTTCATCATTAGGAGAAGTGGAAGGGGTTACCTTGCTTGTGCTTTCATTAGCCATGAAGCACATGTTGGCGGTATCAATCTCCTCCTCGGATTCGCTCTCGGAATCCCATGTAGCTTTCATTGCCTTCTTCTTGTGAGGCTTCTTTGAGGTGGAGGGCTTCACTTTATCCGGACACTCCGCCACTATGTTTCCCGGTCTTTGGCAATTAAAGCAAATGATCTTTCTTTCTTCTTTGCCTCCTTGCCATCTCTTCCTTCCTTGAAATTTAGCCTTGTTGTACATCCTCCGGATGTTCTTCACAAGAAGTGAGAGCTCTTCGTCATCTTCTTCTTCATCGTCTTCGTCGGAGTGTGTGGATTGGCTTTTGAAGGCTATTGTCTTCTTCTTGGAAGGAGCCATGTCCTCCCTCACTTTCCTCTCCATCTCATGGGTTTTGAGGTTCCCAATGAGACCAATTAGCTCCATCTCCTCCTTGTCATTGAGTTCCTTCAAGGTGGTTGCTTTTACTTCCCATGAAGGAGGAAGAGCCCGGATGATCTTTCTTACTCTTTAATCGTTATCAATAGCATCACCTAGAGAAGAAAGTCCATTAGTAATCTTTGTAAATTTTGTAACCATATCATCTATGATTTCATTTTCTTGCATGCAAAAATTCTCATATTGGGACCGAAGAAGGTCAATCTTAGCCCTCTTCACTTGTGAGGTCCCTTCATGTGTAACAGAAACAAACCGTCCAATATCTGGACGTGCAAATCCAGGGTCGTCAGAACGCGACCTGGTGAGTGTGTGTGTAAAGGGAAAGAACTCGTGCAGAATAAACAATGTGCATAAATGATAATAAGAACAACTGCAGATATAAGGGACTAAATAACAAGATAAATAACAGAACTGTAGTATAACTGAAAATCAACATGAATAAAGATAGAAGACAACTGTCACAATAGTAAGCAAACCACTAATGCCAAAATATGCAACCTATCACATGTCACTAGGCTGGTACCCAAGTCTGGTCATAAATCTGGTCCTGGTCATGATAATCTGGTCATGGTTATAATCATGAGTCTAACATAGTAATATATAAATATACAACCAGGTGATTACGGTCAGTCACAATGCATTAACAGTTCATTATCATTTATTATGTTAGCGAACACCAATTGCCACCTGTAATAGACGCATCCCATACTACGCCTACTACACGTGTCAATCGATAGCCTAAATTATTTGAAATTAACAGAAGAGACATTGTTCATGCTTTAGGTGGGTCCCGTACATACCCGGGACCACGGCCCAGATGCCTGGCGCTGAACCAGGCCTACCGCCAGGTAGTCAGTAACAGTAACAGTACTACAGTATCACTGTGGAACAGTAAACTCACAGTAACACTGTGAAACAGTAAACAGATGGGATGTCAGTCATCCCCCGGAACCCTGCAGTGGAACCGTAAGTCGGCTGCGCAACCTGTATCCTAGGTCCACCCAAAATACAGACGCGGTCTTCTCTATCAATTTCCCCAATCCCGATGTAAGTTGTCCATTTACATTATTATTCATTCAATTCAGTTACATCAGTCAATGTCCATATTATCTAGAACACTGGGATGATATGGTGACAGTAATAATAACAGTAAATCAGTGATCGTATACACGGTGAACAATATCAGTAACAGTGAACAGTAACGGTAACCGTGTATACGATGAACAGTAGAACTTTACCGAGGTTACGGTCAAACAATCATTTCCCAGTAACTTTCGATAAATAGATTTATACAATAACGAATCCAGATACTGTTCAATAGACAGTCTAATTTAGAACCGGTCAATATCTCATATGCCTGCACTGCATATAACAATAGCTGATACAAATATCTACCAACTCATATAAACTCTGAACACAGAATATGATCACCAACAAATAGTCTCACCAATAACTGATAAACTGATAATTGCTATCTGATAGCTCTGAAGTACAAGATCACTAACATCGAATAGATCACCATCATAATAACTCAATCTCTATTAACTGATGTAATCAATATCTATACATGAAGCACATGGCATGTCCTCGAGATCAACAAGTCAATGGATACCGAAATCATATCTAAAGACGAAATATCCTCAAAGAACCGCAATCTAAAATAAGTCCACTCATGAGTCATACTAACAGCTCATCCTTACTCAAATGATATAATCAGTTGAAACATCTAGGAGCCCTTACTTCTAATAATCCAAAACCAATATGATATCACATATCGAAGTCCAAGGTAAGATATCCACCCATCTGGTCACAATCTAACAAAATCAGTCACATCTAAATACTGATCAATATCCAATGTAAATAACATAAATCCAAGTTCGACTCGAACTCCAACTAACTCCATATTCTGATCCAAACATCAAGTGATCCAATTTCTCAGTAAAGTAACATCATATCAAATCCATCATCAATATCCGAATGAATCATCACCTAAGTTATTTCCAATGAAAGAATAACAAGTCTGGAAAGTACTCTATATGAAATATAAAATCTGTCCTCAAATATCAGAATAAATTCTTAACTGAATTATCACCAAGTAAGGAATATTAAGTCTGATAATTGTTCAGATAAATTGTAGATAGTAAACCTCAATATTGAACCAATCCAACATAAGCTCAATCTAGTATACAGTCCAAGTTCCTTACAATTAGTCGCAATCTGAAACAGTAATCATCTATTCATGAAATGATATAACTCTAATATCTCAATGTCCAAATACAAGATCCACATGTATCTGATGCTCAACTATATACTTAATCTATCCAATCAATAGGTCGAGTCAAGTCACAGTCTAAAGGTATATCAAACTAAGCCCAAACCAACAGAGACAAACTACCAACACATGAAATAACGTTAATACAAAAGCAAATAAAACTACATGAATAAAGTGGACAATCGTAGATGTTTAATGAAGCGGTACAAGTAATCAAACTGACAAAATATAACGGAAAGTCACATGAAATGATAAGATCAACATGTAAGGCATACCGACAACGGTAAATACACAAAAACGAACACTCACATAAAATGACGAGGTTTCGGAACCAAATCGCCGTCTGGTCTTCACTACACGAACCGGCACTGATCTACAGATCATCCTATGCATCGGTCTTCGAATCTCTTGTGTGTCGGGTCCACAACGACACGAATCCGAATCTTGTCCGGGTCTCCTGCAACAGGTCTGGATCTCACCAAACGGATCCGAAATGCTGTAACACGCAACCAATATATACAAATAAATATAGATGCACGCTAAATACCCACACGTGCATACAGATACATACGCGTATACCCCTACACGTACATATAAAGCATACACATACATACATACATACATGCACACTTAAATAAATACCAACACATATTATTATAAGTACATACACTTAATTAAATGACATACCCATCTACACAAATAAATAGAAACCCATGCATATAAATCATGCATACATATACATGATTACATAAACACATGCATGCCTCCAAATTAATAAATATACCTATACATTAATTAATTCCCATCCATGCATGTACATATACATCATGCATACACATGCATGCATACATATAAATGCATATCACCACTCACGCACACACCAACACATATAAATGAACTTTCAAATATTTACAATATTGTCATTATACATGTAAATAAAGTTAACCTCGGTGCATCTTGCGGCGTACCGATGGAGGCTCTGACGGAGGCGTACGGGGCCACGGAGAGTGTCATTAGATAGAGCAACTCGCCGTGAAGGCGTGGGGTGCGTTCGCGCTCGCCGACGGTGATCCATGGCGACCCGCGGAGAGCCCGAAAATGGTTCGACGTAAGGATTTTGTCGCACATGAAATAAAACACACACCAATCAAAATCACTACACAAGAATTACCTACATAAAAAAATAATACACATGCCTATTCACTAATTATATACATCAATATAATAAACATAGTACTATTTAAATGTCATTGCATCCAAAAATATTAAGGGGAGAGAGAGGAGCTCACGGCCAATGGGGATTGAAGCTCGGCTGGGCCATGTTGTGGTGGCCTGCTAGTTGCAAATAAATTAGACTTCGGCCAAGGATTCAACTCCCTACCTAATTGCCTCTTCTTTCTCCAAATGATCTCACCGCTGCAAAGTTAACGGCAACCTGTGCGCAACAGGAGGAGATCCGGCTGGTGTGGCTGCCGAGGAACTGCCGGAGAGCTTGTGCAGGGGGGGGGTAGGCAGCCAAGGAGCAGGGGATGCGGCAAGAGGCGCTGGTGGGGCCTGCCAGGGGAAGGGATCCGGCTTGGATCTGGAGGGGCTGGAGGCCTGCTGCTGCGCGAGGCTGCTGCCTGACGCTCTGGTTGCGGGGGGTGAAACCGTGGCCTGTGCAGCCACGGGGAGAAGGCCGGCTGTGCGTGGTGGAGCTCGCGCTATGCTCGGACGCCGGGAGGCCGCGTGGATCTCGCCGGATGCGCGGCTGTGCTGGGGTCGTTGGTTGCTGCGCGGGGTTGGGGCGACCATGGGGATGGCTCGCTGGACTGCGGCTGTTGGTGTGCCGCCGGAGAGGAGGAGGGGAGAGCTGCTCCGGTGGTGCCGTGTGCGTGGATCCGGGTGTAGGTGGAGGCGGCTGCAGATGATAGGTTTTGGGGATTAGGTTAGAATTATAAAAGAGGGATTATATAGGATGGTTTAGTTAATGGGTTTCGGGTTGAATTGAGTTACGGGTCGATCCAAATAGAGTAACGGGTAGTGGGTTAGGATCCGAATAGGTAAATGGTATTAGGTGGTACAATGGATAATGGGTAAACTCAAGATAATGGGTTTAGAATCCAAATAGAGTAATGGGTATCGGATCACCAATGGGTACGGGCTTGGACTCCAAATGGGTATGGGTAGGATCAAGGAGCAAGACATGAATAGAAATCAAGGAACGAGGAATACACCTCTACAAAATAATAATCCAACATTAGTAGAACATTACTTAACCAAAATAATAATATAATAATACCAATAAAATTACAAGATAATAATAATAATAAATTAACAGTAACAATAGCAACACTAATAATATTAATAATAATCAAGAAAGAAAATAATAGATTCAGTTGATAAAAATAATTTGTAATTTAAAATAAATACTTTAGGAAAACAAAAATACAATATTACTAACTATGGGTATTACAATTAGCAACAGCCAAATCTTTTATATCAAAGTTCTTGGATAATATCCTTCTAGTGGACTTAATAACCTTAATATTAGTTCGAGCATCAACATGTCATCTACATAAAGATATACAATAATATATACATTTTCAACTGTTTTAGTGAAAACACACTTGTCGCATTCGTTGATAGTGAATCCATCATTGATCATGACACTATCAAACTTCTCATGCTACCATTTAGGAGCCTGTTTTAGCTTCTTTCTGTTAGCCCAAAGCCCATCACTTTATTTTTGATGATGATTAATTCATGTAGTTACAAAATTAATAATCTTATGCTATTTAAGTTTTAGATATTCAATCAAGATTTTAGTTGGTGTTTAGCCTCAACAAAAAATTCAAAATCAAGTTTTGAAGCTAACACATGTTGATTTAAGAGCTCAACCTTAAAAATCGCATTAAATACTCAAAGAAGAGCTTAGCTCAATCGAATCAAGTTTGGATCAAGTCAACATTGAGAAGAAGATTTATTCAAGAAGAAGACTTGAGTTAAGAGTTTGTAAGTTTAGAATTTATGTAAATAATAGATTAGCTTTATTTGCTCAAGCTTATACACACACAAAAAATTTTAGTTTTCTGTTTAACCCCTTTTTAGTTTTATGAATAGATTTCATGAAAAACAAGTTTATATGTTTTATATGTGTATTGGATTCTTTCTATACACATTGTGTTTTAAATGAGTTTAACAAACTTGTTTTTGTATTTATACTAGTTTGGGATAATACTAGATTTCTATTTAAAAGTTTAGTTTTCAAAAAATACGATTTTTGTCTCAAAACAAGTTCATTTGTTTGTATTATGTGTTAATTTTTTATCACACATAATTGTGCTCTATTATATTTACATGCACTTATTTTTATAGAAATTATTGAGATTTATTGATATTTAAAATGAATTTAAAAAAGTTGTTTAAAATGTTTCAAAATATTATTTTTGGTTATTATCGGTCAACCGCACGGTCGATCATCCGCAGAGAAAATTTGATCTGCCAGTCAACCGCACGGTCGACTGACGTGCACAAGCTCATGTGAGCTAGAGCTCGGTCGACCGACCAATCGACCGCAGTATAGATCTGCCGACCGATCGATTGATCTACTATATCTGCTGAGCTCTTGGGTTTTCTCGGTCGACCACTCGGTCGACCGTCAGAGAGCTGTGCTCCCTGGGGTTTGGCTCGGTCGAAAGCTCTTTGGAGTTTGCTCAGCCGATCGGTCGGTTGACTGTTCCGCTAAGTTTTCTCGATATCCTTTTAGTATTTTGACCATATCTTTTCATTCTGATTTTCAATCGATGTGATTTAAATTTCATTACAAAGATAACTTCAAGGGATACATTTTTATTCAATGATCTTTTTCTGATTCAAATGTTAAAGATATCAAAAATTAGTTTGTAATTAGTTCATGTTCTGAAAATAACTTACAGTTTTTTAGTTTGACATCTTTTAATATTTGATCATAACTTCTTACTCTGATATCAAATTAATCTGATTCAAGTTTCATTAGAAAGATTACTTAAAAATCTACAAATTCTTACTCTTATTTCCCAATTCGAATATTTTAGGCCTCAAACAAGAGCTTCAAGTTGACACATTGTGCAACTGGCTATCTGGATGGTCGATTACCCGGTCGACCGCCAGGCTCCAATAGCTAGAATTCTAGCCGTTAGACAGTCGACCTAGCGGTCGACCAATAGGCTATTTCTGGCCTTATTTGAGCTTAACAACTATTTTTTCTTGGAATTATATATATATGGGACTTTTGAGTGAGATTTTATATAAGATTTTCAAGAGCCTATTTTCTCATCTTCAACAGAATTTTCTCAACAAGTTTTAAAGTTTCATTTACATATCAAAGAGAGTTTTTAAGTGTGCTTCTCTTGAATTTTCAAAAGAATTTTTTTGAGTTCTTCACTTTCAAATTTATCCAGTTTTCTCACACAAATTTGAGCTTCTCATTGCTAAATCTATCCTTTAGGATCCTTGTCTGTGAGAAGTGTTTGTTTGTGATCAAGAGAGTTAATCACCAAGTGTCTACCTTGTATTTGTAAAGAAGTTGGAGATTGCACCCTCGGCGAGCTTGTGGGTTCGGGTGTAAATTTGTTCTTACAAGAACAAGTGGGAAACTTGCGGATCCGAGAGTTCTTGAGGGAACTTATAGATGTTGCGACACTGAGTGATCTTGCGGGATCAATTCTAGTGATAATTTTTTATTGCGGCGAAGGCGAAAACATTAAGCAAGTGGCTCGAATCTCAAAACAATTTCCCCGTATTTGCGATTTCTTATTTCTTTTTTCTACTCATTTGTGTTTATATATCTTGTATGCTCATATGTTTCTTGTCTATCCTTACATGTTTGATCCATTTTCATGTGCTTATATTTGTTTGAACCAAGAGAGCTATTGAAGCACCTCAACTCTTAATCAAGAAGAATCTTGAGGAGAAGTTCTAAAGCCTTTCACCAAAAATTTGGCTTCACTCTTTAGTTATCATTTGTGTTTTGTTTTAGTTAGTGTAAAAGATTTTAATTTTCGCATTTTATTAGCAAATCACCTATTCACCCCAATAGGTGATTACAAGTAGTAGCAGAGATTGGTGCTTTTGATTTAGGTCTAACAACTTAAAGTTAAAGATTCTTAGTTTGCTAATCTCATTATTGTTTATACACACACATGGATTTTCTTGCACCTCTTATGTTTGATATTCTTAACTTTCAAAATTAGAAAGTTAAGATGTCTATTTATCTTAAAGCCTTTAGTATTTATGTTTACCTTACCATAACTAAAGAAATATATATTGTAAATGATAATTATCTTGAGGCTAATACTAAAGTCATTCATGCTTTAAAACTAACCCTAAATGATAGATTGTTTATCTAGAGTTTCTAACTTTGATTCGACTTTTATAGTATGAAATACTTTGGCCTCTCTTGGTGAACAAATGCAAAATGATAAAGAGAGAGACTCGGATGAAAGAAGTGATATTTTCGACATGTGCTACATGGTTCAAGGGGATGTCCCCCTTGAGGTAAATTTCGATTCCGAGCTTGGTGAAGATGCCATTTGATGAGATTGCTATATATTGTCAAAAACTTCTTGAAAAATATGATTCGTTAAAGGTTAAAAACAAGAAGTTGAAGAAAGAAAATGATTCTTTATTTAATGAAAATGATCTTTTGAAAAATCAAGTTTCTAAATTTAATTTAAATAAAAATGATAAAATTAAGAATCGTCTTGAAAGAAATGATTTTTTGAAAAAGGAGAATGTTTCTTTATCTTCAAAATTGAATGTTATTTTTGAAGGAAACAATTCATTGAAAAACCAAGTTGATTTGATTTTTAAAGAAAAACAAATTTTGTCTATTTCTTTTGCTAAAATAAAAAATAATTTTGATTCTCATGCTTGTCATGTTCCTCATGCTAATAATATTGTATCTTCTTTTGACAACAATGAGATTCATGTTTTGAAAAATAGAATTGATTGTTTGAGCTCAACTTTAAGCAATTGTGCTTTTAATCATGATAAATTAGAATTTATATTCACTAAAAATATGTTTCACATATGGATGCACACTCTTCACGGATAAACCTTATGCACACCATTTTCACACTCATTTGTATGCTAGATTGTACACTTGTATACATTGTGGCTGTAAAGGTCATCTTGTAAAATTTTATTATGATAGAATAAATATTTCAAATTTTGCTAATAAAAATATTTGGATTCGTAACGATACTAACCCCGAGAACCCAAATATTTTGATATCAAAATTCACGAAAATTATTTTTGATGTAGGTGTGGGCTCTCACAAGACGTGAGAGGATTGGTGTCTTGTAGGTGAATGTTTAGTGGGCTTGACGAACATTTTTTGGATGCATCACTATCAAAATGTTTAGATGGGAGGACCATCTTGACTTGAAGAAATGAAATTTGGATACACTGGTATAGGTAATCATCTCATATTTCATTTAAAAAATATTTATTTGCTTAAATGCTTATATGCTAGCGTTATAGCCTAGACTCTATCATGTGATGCTTTGTACTTAAAGATGAGTTGATTGGTTGATAAGCTAAGCGTGTATTTTTGAATTAATTTTCATGTTTCCAAATCGGGTTTATACGCCTATCTTATTTGTGAACATATGTTTATATATGCTTTAGATGAAGCATATCATGATTTTATATTTCAATCATATAGTTATATGCAAATCTTATTAAAACTTGTGTTATACATGTACAATTCTTGAGTACACTTGATTCTTGTGCTTTACATGTTCTATTATTTTCGTGTACTCATTTTATACTTGATTGTACTTGTATGTCTTAGTTTTGATGATTCTTACATGTTATATGATTTCATCTTTTGTGAAATTTTTTTCGTGATTTGTGTTTTTTATTTTTCAACAAATCAAGTTTGATATATGTTAAAGTTTCAAAAAGAATTTTCATATGAGTTTTGATGAAATTTGAGCCTTATTGATTTGTCTTCATAAATATGATTTTTACATGATTCTTGTACACTCAATATTTTTGTTTACTCGTGATTTTATTTTCATGAGCATATTCGTGTTATATAGATTATGAGTGACAAGTCTTGTGTAATTAGCATGTTTCGTGAGATAAATGATTTGTTTCATTCTTGAAGAATATTGAACTAGTTTTAAAAACAATTTTAATTTAGTTTTTTTGTTCTTCACTTGATAATATTCAAACTATTCTTAATTATTTGGAATTATTATTTTTGAAAATACCACCCTTGGTAGGCGGATGGTTAGGTGATCATGCCTAATATGCTTAAATGACTATTTCTTTAACATGCGCATGTAAATTGGTATTTTCAATGAGTTATACACTTGATTCTTATGTTATTTTATTTTGCATACTCATTCATGTTTATCTATATATGTATGCGTTAAATTTCAAATGGTATTTCAACTGACATACATATGTATGATTGGTTGTGCAATATTTAACAATGTCTATACATGTTTTGTAACGCCCCGATCCCGTGGGTACGGAGACGTTACTGCGACGTATATACGCAGGTCGGAGATACCCTCACGTATATACGCTAAGCATCAGTACATGCAAGAATCAGAGTACGGAAGCACAGTGGAAACACACAATCGAGCAACAATAACACCAGTACACAGTTATCACAAGGCATGATATAATATCTGAAGAATATATGATCACTAAGAAGCACAAAAGCAGGATGCATAATATGAAATACTAGAAAGTACTCACGAGTAGTAAGATGAGAATCTCGCGAGCCGATCAAGGAGAGGCTGGAAGAAGGAGGGTCCAGATAGGCAACTGCTAATCCACGCTCCCGCTGCGCCACTCTGATCAGGTACAGCAGGGCTACAGTCCAGACTTCAGGATCTAGACATGAGAATCTAGGATTGTTAGTAACCCCAGTGAATACATATGATAAAGCCAAATGGCGTGCATAACAGGCACACGTGTACATGATCAAGTGATGTGGTCCAGGCATGCAGGTACAGGAAATGACAAGTAATAAAGAAAAATAACAGTAAATCCGAAATCAAGTAAATACATGCATGTCAGTAAAAACCTGAATTGGAAAATATGCATAGAAAACGGTATAGAGAGCATAGATACACATAACATGCGACCAATATATTAAACATGTGATACATACACTAAACACGCGATAAATATAAGTATGGACAAAACTAGTTGTATAAGCTCAGATTATGGATTCATGGGTTGATACGTCGAGGGGATAATCCAAATAAGGAAACCCTCATCTATATACCACATATCTGATGTCACCATCATCTAAGTTCATACAACTTGAGTTGCCTAAAGAGTAACAAAATTATAGTGTGTCTAGAATAATCATCATGTGTCATAAAGTAAGGTGTCAACTCAGGGCATAACACTATAATTGGAGAATATAAAGGTGTGTTGTATTTTAAGTTATCCAATAATAATAATCAGTACTGTTTGATATTTCAATCGCCTCCCTACCAGCGCCTCACATCACTAATAGTCCATACTAGAGTTCACACTCTGTAGAACTTACCCGGGTCTGATATGTGAGTACCAGGACCTGAACAAAGAGAGACCAAATATCACACGTTCCTAATATTATTACTGTTTCTTATGTTCTTATGTTATTCTCGTCCCTTTCCCACCGACGTCCCACACACTGACAGTTCACGCTGGAGCCTGCACTTCCAGTAGAACTCATCCGAACTCCAATACGCGGGTACGATTATTTGAATAGGGGAGAGACCAAATAACATATGCTCAAGGAGTTATCATTGTACAGATATGAGTGTGTGTTAATAGGCACTGAGAATGCTTATCACGCTAACACCAGGCGGTACATGCAGGAGGGAGAAAGTAGCGCTACAGATTCAAGAGGTGGCCCTCACAGATTCAGGAGGTGGCCCCCATCATGTATGTGATGTGACACTTTGATCCATGTGGCACTTTGCTCTGAGGGTTGATACAGGAGGTAACCCCACAGATTCAAGAGGTGGCCCTTACAGATTCAAGAGGTGGCCCACACCACGTGTGTGGTGTGACACTTTACTCTGTGTGGCACTTTGCTCTGTGTAGGGAATGGATTCTAGAGGTGGCCCCCACAGATTCAAGAGGTGGCCCCCACCATGTGTATGGTGTGGCACTTTGCTCCGTGTGGCACCTAGTTCCATTCAGGAACCGCTGGACGCTAGTACGATTGTGGGATACATCCTCGTCATCCCGACACCAGGCATGCTTTGCCGAACGCCGGAATGATTGTGTTGTTAACATGAGTATGAGTACAGGAGATACAGGAGGACGGGAGATACAAGAGTACCAGATGTCTGATAATAATATAATAATCATGCATATGCCAGGTAATATAGGTGTCAGGTGTCAAGTATAACATGTCAAATATAGCATGGCAAGTACCGGTGTCGGGTATCATGTGTCAAGTATAGCATGGCAAGTACCTGTGTCGGGTATCTGTGTCAACTATAGCATGGTAAGTACCAGTGTCAGGAATCATAGGTCAAATATAGCAGGGCAAGTACCGGTGTCGGGTATCATATGTCAAATATAGCATGGCAAGTACCGGTGTTGGGTATCATATGTTAAATATAGCATGGCAAGTATCGGTGTCTGATATCAAGTGTCAAGTATATAGCATGACAAGTACCGGTTTCAGGTATCATATGTCAAATATAGCATGGCAAGTACCGGTGTCTGATATCAAGTGTCAAGTATAGCATGGCAAGTACCGGTTCAGGTATCATATGTCAAATATAGCATGACAGGTACCGGTGTCATATATAGCATGGAAAATATCGGTGTCAAATATAGCATAGCAAGTGTCGGTGTCAAATATAGCTTGGCAAATACCGGTGTCTGATATCATGTGCAAATATAGCATGGCAAGTACCGGTGTCGGGTATCATGGGTCAAATATAGCATGACAAGTATCGATGTCAAATAATAAAGTCCACAGGGTATTCACAAAAGTCCATATCTATGGTTATCCTATTAGGAGGGTCAACAGGAGTATAATATTAGGAGTAATGTCAAGAGCCTCCCTATTTCAGGGGTTCAAGTATACAGGAGTTTAGGAGTACAGGAGTTCAGGAATACCAAATATCTGGTAATAATATAATAATCATGTCAAATCCCGGTAAAAGTGATAGTCATGAATATGCCATATAATACAGGTATCAAGGGTGGTAGTGTCCGGTCAAGGGTCACGATGTTAAGTCAATGTACTTGTACCACATGAAAGCATGACATATACCGGGTATCAGGAGCAGGTGTCAAGTATGACATATATCAAGTACTGGTGCCATAAATCATGCATCAAATATAACATCATATATTAACTCACACAGCATGGTATCAGATACTAAACTACAGTAGCAAGTGCTAGGCATGTTAAAATATCCACATATCAATATCATGTTATAAATACAAGAGTGTTTATTTTTAAGTGTGCACTCGCATAATGATAAATAGATGTATGTTAAAAAGAAACTGTACTCGCCTCAATATCGAAACGTAATATCGAGAAAAGTCCGACAAATCTGCAAACCAGTGCGAGCAAGCCACTAGCCCATAAATATATTTAAAATATATACATAAAAATATTTATATAAATATTAGAGAGGGAATGAGAGAGGGGAGAGAGAGTTGTAGGAAGGGGGGAGAAAGAGAGAGAAAATATGGTGTTTTTAGGAATAAATTTGGAATTAAAAGGGAAGGGTATTGTTGTAAATATAGGGAAGTAAATTGGGAATGAGGGGATGTGTATTTTAGGAATGTGAGAAAAGGGTGTTTATTTGGGGAAAGGAAAGAGAAGAGAAAGAATTAAAGAAGAAAGGAAGAAAGAAAGAAAGAAAAATGGAGGGAGGGGGTGGCCGTTGGCCACTGCCGGCGGCGGCACCACCGCCGCCGGGGAGGGGCTGTACGCGCGCGCCCCTGGGGAGCAGAGGGTGGTGGTGGTTGTGAGGGTGGTTGTTATTGTTGTTGTTTGAGTTGTTGAAGGAGGTGGAGGTGGTTATGGTGATTGTGGTGATGGTTGGAGATGGTGGGGAGTTAGAGGAGGAGGAGGAGATGATGATGGAGTGTTTGGAGTGGTGGGATTGGTGGAGATGAGGGTAAATTTTGGAGGAGAAGAAGTTTTAATAGTGGTGGGTTTTGATGAAATTAAAGAGAAGGAGATGGTATTTGGAGATGAGGGAAGTGGGGAAGGGAAGTGGGGGGTTGGAGGGTGCGACGGCGGTGGTTGCCTAGGTGGTGGAGGGCGGCGATGACGAGTGGGTGGGAGAGATGGGTTTGTTTGAAGGAGATGAATTTTTTTGAAATGAAATTGGAATTGAAAAAGAGAAGGAAGGAGAAGGATTTCTTTATAGAAAAGAGAAGAGAAGGAGTGATGATGAATGGTGGGGAGGGGGACTGCAGCAGCTTGAAGGCGGCAGTGGCAGGGGAGCAGGCGGCTGGGTGCAGGGATGGGGAAAGTCAAATGGGGAAGAAAAGAAAAGAAAGAAAAAAGGAAGAAAATTAACGGAAAAGAAAAAATAAGAAAAAAAGAAATAAATATATTATAAAACTTTTATTATAAATAATTTATTTAATATAATTTCTGAAAGTACAAAGTAGGGGAGTAGAGAAGGAAAAAGTATGAAAAGAAATCGTAGGTAAAAATATTATTATTTTAATAGGGTGAAAATTCGACCGTTTCAGAAACGTTCCAAAAAATTCTCAAAAATAGAAAATTATTTTAAGATACATGGTGAAATTGTAGTCGAGAAATTCAATTTACTTTTCAAATTAAAAATCCTGGAACGTCTGGCGATACCGGTCAACACCAAAACCGGTAGATTTTCGATAAATTCTGAAAAATTTCAAAAAATGTCTTTAGTTAGAAATAAGATTTTAAGAAGTAATGTGAAAGTCGTTTCTAAAAATTTAACTCCATTTGAAAACTAAAAATCCAAAAATCAGTCAGTGATGCCAACTGACACCGGTTTTGAATATTTTGCAAATTATTCTGAAAATTTTCATAAAATCATGAAAAATCAAAAATATTGGAAAATGATATTTGAAACTGAAATCGGTCAAATCGGATTAGCAGAAAGACTAAATCGAGCGACAGCACTAGGTTCGGGCCCCTAGTTCAGACTAGGGCTGACTCCGAGTACACGAATCAAATCCAACACAAAACAATCACATCAATAATCATAAAACAAAAACAAATACAAGATAAATCAAAAAATATGTTAGAAAAATCAGAATACGTATCTAAGTACGTATTCCAGGAACGGGGTGTTACATGTTTTATAGCACAATTAGTTTCTATTAGTATAGTTTTTTAAAAGCTTATGCATTGATTTCGTGGTTGTTTTTAAAAATGGGGAGAAATTTATTTTGCTTAAAATGGTATCTTATCTTTACTCCTATTCTTTTAAGAAAATATTTTTTTTAGCAAGTTGTTTATATTTTCTATTGTATCAATTATTACAATTGGTATCTATATTTTAATTATTTTGCTAATTGGTATCTATGTTTATTACAATTGTAGTGGTTTATAAAAAATTTCAATAAGTATCTAACGTTTTGATTTCTACACATGTGTACCACTTTTAGTTTATGCATGTATTGCCTATATGCAAGAGGAGTTAACATCTCCTCTATATGTCAATTTATGATGAGTGTATTGTATAAAAAAGAGATTGATCTCTTTTCTCTATATCGTATATATGTGTAGGGGAGCTTAACATTTCCGTCTATACATTGTATATTAAGCTTACATCAGTTAAGGTTTAGTCATTCCTTCTTCATGTAATGCATGTATGCAGGAGATGTTAACTTAATGTCTCTCCTCTTAATAGATTTATATCATATATACATTTACCTTGTTTTCTTTACCTTTTTGTATATGAATTGACAAAAAGGGGAGAGGATTTAAAAATTTATATATGCACGTTGTTTATGTTTTATGCATATATGTAAATGTTTGTTTATTTAGTTATAAGCTTTATCGAATATCTATGTTTTATACTATGCATGAGTTAAAGGGAAGATTTTATAAATCTTATCTTTAATTAATACATATATAACTCCATGAGTTTTGTCGTCATCAAGAAGGGGAGATTGTTGGCACAAAGGCCTATCACTCTAGTTTTGATGATGATTAACTCATATAGTTATAATATTAATGATCTTGTGTTATTTAAGTTTTAGATATTCAATTAAGATCTTAATTAGTGTTTAACTTCAACAAAATACTTAAAGTCAAGTTTTGAAATTAGCACATGTTGATTCAAGAGCTCAAACTTAAAGATCACATCAAGTACTCAAGAAAGAATCTAACTCGACGGAATCAAGTTTGGATCAAGTCAACATTAGAAGAATATTTATTTAAGAAGAAAATTTGAGTCAAGAGTTTATAAATTTAGGATTTATATAAAGAATAGATTAGTTTTGATTGCTCAAGATTACACATACAGAGAAAAGTTTTGTTATCGGTTTAACCCCGTTTTGGTTTTATGAATAAATTTCATGAAAAATAAGTTTAAATGTTTTAATGTGCATTGAATTCTATCCACACACATTGTGCTTTAAATGAGTTTAACAAACTTATTTTTGTATTTAAATAGTTTTGGAAAAAACTGGTTTAGTTCTCAGAAAATACATTTTTTGTTTCAAGATTGAATTTCTATAACTCAAAAACAAATTCGCTTGTTTATATTATGTTTTAATTTTTAATCTCATATATATTTGTTCTCTATTGTATTTACATAAATTTATTTTTTTAAAATTTATTGAAAATTATTGGTATTTAAATTGGACTTAAAAGACGTTTATAATGTTTCAAAATATTGTTTTGGCTATTGTCGGTGAATCGTCCGCAGAGCAAATTTGCTCTGCCGGTGAACACACACGGTCGACTGACATGCACAGACGTGCGCAAGCCTATGTAAGCTAAAGCTTGGTTGACTGATCGGTCAACCGCAATAGAGATCAGCCGATCAACTGACCGGTTGATCGACTATGTTTGCATACTCTCGGGTTTTCTCGATCGACCGCTCGGTCGATTGCCAGAGAGTTGTGCTTTCTGGAGTTGGGCTCGGTCGACCGGTCTATTAACCATTCCACTGAGACTGTTGATACCCTTATAGTATTTTGGCCATATCTTTTTATTCTGATATCCAATCGATGTGATTTAATTGCATTATAAAGATAACTTCAAGGGTTACATTTCTTATTGAATGATCTTTTTCTGATTCAAACGTTAAAGATATCAAATATTGGTTTAAAATCAGTTCATGTTCTGAAAATAATTTACAATTTGTGATTTGACACCTTTTTAGTATTTGATCATAACTTCTTATTCTCATATCAATCGATTTGATTCAAGTTTTATTAAAACGTAACTTAAATATCTATAAATTCTTCTCATATACTTATTTCAATTAGAATGTTTTAGGCCTCGAAAAGGAGCTCTAAATTGACACATTGTGCAACTGGCTCTCTGGACGGTTGACCGCCTGATCGACCACCTGGCTCTGACGGCTATAATTCTAGCCATTAGAAGGTCGACTGGACGGTTAACCGACATGCCATTTCTGGCCTTATTTGAGCCTAACATCTATTTTTTTGGGGATATACATATATATTTGGTTTTGGGGTGAGATCTTATATAAAATTTTTCAAGAGCCTATTTTTTCATCTTCAAAAGAGTTTTTTCAACAAGTTGTAGAGCTTCATTTACATAACAAAAAAGAGTTTTCTAGTATGCTTCTCTTCAATTTTCAAAAGTTTTTTTTTTTTGAGTTTTTCACTTTCAAATCTATCCAGTTTTCTCACATAAGTTTGAGCTTTTATTGCTAAATATATCCTATAGGATCCTTGTTTGTGAGAAATGTTTGTTTGTGATCAAGAGAGTTGATCATCAAGTGTTCTATCTTATATTTGAGAGAAGTTAGAGGCTGCCGCCTCGCGAGCTTGCGGGTTCACATTTGCTGTTATTCTTATGGGAACAAGTGAGGGACTTGCGGGTCCGAGAGTTCTTAAGGGACTTATGGGTCCGAGAGTTCTTGAGGAAACTTGTAGGTGTTGCGACACTGAGCTGATCTTGTGGGATCAATTCTAGTGAAAATCTTTCACTGCGGTGAAGACGGTAACTTAAAGCAAGTGGGTCGAATCTTGAACAATTCTCTTGTGTTTGCGAGTGCTTATCTCATATTACTTACTTGTGTTAATATATCGTGCATGCTCATATTGTTTATATCTTTATATGGTTGGATTAATTGTGCTTAATTAATATACATGCTTGGGATATTTAATTAATATCTTGCATGCTCTTATTTCTTATCTATCTTTACATGCGTGATATATTTTCATGCGCTTACACTTGTTTGAACTAAGAGAGCTATTAAAGCATCTCTACTCTTAATCAAGAGGAATCTTGAGGAGAAGTTTTAGAGCCATTCACCAGG